>JBAMJV010011128.1:0-32500 GCA_037951105.1 Echinarachnius parma | reverse complement strand
GCACCCAAAAGATATATTTTTTTAACATACATTTTTGTAAACCTGAATGTGTCTAGTTAAAGAATTTTGATGTTACCAAGACCAAATCGTGTCCCATGGGTGTGTTTGGCGGCCATCTTGGACACCATGTTGGATTTCAATGGAAAAAGGGTAACTTACCTAAATGTTGAATAACGGGACATGAAAAGAAAATTGAACATGTATTTAGGGATGGTTGGCAACGAGGGATTACTTAAAGGTAATATATCAGTGATTAAACTAATTTGATAACGTAATTTGGCGATCATCATGGTGGCCATCTTGGATTTTGACAAAAAAAGACGATTTTCAAATATATCTTTTGGAATATACCTACTAAAAAGACCAATAAACATGACTTTTCATGAAATGCATCATGGAATATTTTATCAATATATTCTTGTTCATAATTCAATCATATGAATTCAAACAGGGGGTCTTGGCCGCCATTTTGTGCCACTCTTGGCCACCATGTTGGATTTCATTGAAATACATATAAATTGCTTATGTCTGAAGTAGGGTCATGTAAAGACATATTAACATATTTTATATGTGTGAAATGGTAAGAAGGGATTAGTTTCAAGTATAATTCTAATGATTCAACTAATTTGAATGCATAATTTGGCAGCCATCTTGGATTTTGGTGAAAAATTTTTTTTTTCATATATCTTGTAAGATAAATGAAATAAACAGAAAATAAAAAAGAAATAAACATGGTTTTTGATAATTTCGCAACTAGGGATGATTACAAAATATAATTTAAGTTATTTGCATGCCTGCCATCTTGGCAGCCATCTTGGATTTTAATGAAAAAATCTATATGTACGCGAAATAAATTATCTTTCTAAATAAGTACCGTAAATTCAAGTCAAACAATCACATTTTCTGTATGATAGTTTATTGATGTATGATCTCAGAATATACAACCCCAAATATGGGTTTTGGTAGGCACTTTGGCGGCCATCTTTGAGTTAACCGATCTCCAATCATCTGCTTTAGCAGAGCATTGGCAGAATTTTGCCTTGCTTTGAAATACATCGGACATGTGAATTGGTTGAAGGTGGGCTGAGTGAAGTCAGATCCCTCTGGAAATTTGGAACCGACCATAAATGTATACTGGGCCAAGAGCCCAGAGTGTATCCACATTCATTTAAAGCTTTACCTTCAGTGAAAGTGCCATACTTCTCTTGTAGGGTCCAATACGGCTGTGGCATCACAGTTGGGTTTCACCACCTGTAGCATGCTCCCACCTGTACTGTTTACTTCATTTTGATTCATGCAAGGTTGTCATTATGTTGCTATTTGTAATTTGTCCATTATTTATCCTCATGGATAAGACTTCCAGGGAGTCATCTAATCTATGCCAGGATTCAAAACGTACATGTACGTATACCCCCTGTATCACAAATGCATACGCACTGACCCGCACCAAGCCAACAAGGTGTGCAAGAGCCTGGGATAATTGTGTAGATGACACTCCTAAAGCCACCTCAGCAAGAGAAGAAAAATTTAATCCACAAGGTCGCTGATGTAAATACCTTATCAACGAGTAAGGTGAGGACCTGTTCGCATCTGTTGAATGTCAATGATTGCCACATTACTGATCAGCGACCATGATGCAGAAACACCTCTCATGGGCCGTACCGGACTGGCAGTGACTCCATCACCACCTGCCACACCAATGGCCTTAACCATGTTAACAATCCATTGTAAAAATGATATCTAAAAGCACATGTTATGAAAATCACATGATTTCTTACACCTAGCCCATCCTATCAATGGAGACGGCTAAATGACAATGACTCATTGATACTGACGCGAGACTCAAAAGAGGAGCACAGGCTGAAACGTACACAAAAATGACACAAAGTACACACTCATAACCCTGGAATCAAGTTAGAAGAAGACACTGCAAAGCCATCTGTGAATAAAATCCTGATTCTACATTGGCGGTTATCGTGAGATGAGAGCCATGGAGGTAACCTGCAACTGTATATCCGCATCATCAGATCATGTGGAGTTTGTTTCCGGTATCAAGAAGAAGAAGAGAAGAAGAAGAAGAAGAAGAAGAAGAAGAAGAAGAAGAAGAAGAAGAAGAAGAAGAAGAAGAAGAAGAAGAAGAAGAAGAAGAAGAAGAGAAGAAGAAGACGAAGAAGAAGAAGAAGAAGAAGAAGAAGAAGAAGAAGAAGAAGAAGAATGAAGAAGAAGAAGAAGAAGAAGAAGAAAGAAGAAGAGAAGAGAAGAAGAAGAAGAAGAAGAAGAGGTGTAAGACAGACCGTTCGACTGATCATGCTGGCAGTGGCCATGAGTGGCCAAGACTGCCGCTATTCCACACGGGCCCTCTTTCAATCAAAATATGGTTTTACAATGGCCACAAGGATTCATTAAGATGAAATCAGGTTCAATGAGACCTGAGTTACAGATGTTGAACTAAAAGACCACCATTATTGATTCGGAACATGAAACATACACAAAAACAAGGGAAAATATGCCAGAAATCTAGATCAAATTCCAATCTATCGCGGCCCTAGCAGCACTCTACATCGGAAAACGGAACTTGGGTTGTTACGTTCCATCATGGGTCCGTCCCTGGACCTATCCAATTCACCATTCACACTTAACCTAGGGACATTGCAAAGCATCACGACGGGGGTTATCATCTCTACGTAGACGATACTCCACTCTAAGTTGCCTTCAAGCCATGGCGGGTCAGACCTTGCTGCATGCCAGAAGATCTACGACTGTTTGACTGCGATGCAGATGTGGATGTCGGATGGATCGTGATTTCCTGAAACTGAACCAAAATTAAACATACATTCAACTTTCCTAAAATACATTCAAGACATGTTGATTGAAGAACACTAGATAACTGTCAGTCTTCCGCCCCTTGCATGTGATCCCGTAGTTGTATTTCATGTGCCGAATCAATCATAGTTGGAGTCTTTTGGTTCAACATATGTCACTGAGGTCTCATTGAACCTGATCTTATCTTAATGCATCCAATTCTAGACCATTTGCTTGAAGAGAGCTAGGCTTGTCCAAAAGATCGTTAATCTTGGTCAGCATGATCAGTCGACCAGTCCGTCTTGGACCTCTCATCTTGAAGGGTCGTTCCAATGGTCTGATAGGTCACAATAACCGCCCACGTAAAAGCAGGATCTTGTTCCCAGATGGCTCTGCAGTGATTTCTTCTAACTTTATTCCAGGGATAGGGATGTGTTCTTTTTGTCACATTTGTGTAGGATTCAGCCTTGAATTTTACCAGACGTTCATGCCGTCCTGGATGTACTCCCCTTTGGGGTCTCTCGACAGTGAATTGTTAGTGTCTTGGACGATGAAGATCACTAATGATGCTTTGTTCTGCCCACAGAAATAGCATTACACCAATGATCCATTGTTCTTAGAGTCCTCTCAATTGATAGGCAGACCTAGGAGTTAGAAATCATGTGATGTTTCATGTGATTTTCGGACATCCTTATAAAATGGATTGCTAAGACCATTCGTGTGACATGTGGTGAAGTCATTGACCAACCAATATGTTCCCAAGATACTAGAGGCGTTTCTGCATTTTGGTCGCTGATCATGCAATCGTTGACATCCAAACAGCTGCCAACTGGTTCTCACCAGTCCTCACGCGTCTATCAGTATATGAAAGTATATGAAGGTAAAGCTTTAGCTGAATGTGGATACACTGTCGGCTCTTGGCCCAGTACATATTTACGGCCGGTTCCAAATTTCCGGAGGGATCTGACTTCACTCAGTCCACCTTCAGCATGTTCAGGCAATTCACATGTTTGATGTATTTTTCAGGCATGGCAAAAGTCTGCCATGCTCTGCTAAAGCAGATGATTGGAGATCGGTTAAATCAAAGATGGCCACCAAGGTGGCTACCAAATCCCGAATTGAGGGTTTTATAATTCTGACATCATGTTTCAATGCTATATCTATCAATAACGCTCAAACAAAAAATGTGATCATTGGACTTGAATGCATGGTACTTATTTAGAAAGATAATTTATGTACATATACATATTTTCATTAAAATCCAAGATGGCTGCCAAGATGGCAGGCATACAAATAACTTAAATTATCATTTGTAATCATCCCTAGTTGCCAAATTATCAAAAAACATGTTCATTTGTTTTGTATTTTCCGTTTATTTCATTTAATCCCAAAAGATGTATACAAATATGTTTTTTTTTTCACCAAAATCCAAGATGGCAGCCGAATTGTGCATTCAAATTAATTGAATTATTATAATTATACTTTAACTAATCCCTCGTTGCCATTTCACCCACATACAAAGTGTTAATTTGTCTTTGTATGACCCTAATTAAAACATAAGCAATTTACACGTATTTTAATGGTCCAACATGGTGGCCAAGAGTGGCACAAAATGGCGGCCAATACCTCCTGTTTGAATTTATATGATTGAATTATGAACTAGAACATATTGATCAAATAGTCCATGATGCATTATATGAACAATCATTTCTATTAGTCTTTTTATTAGATATATTCCAAGAGATATATTAGAAAATCGTATTTTTTTGTAAAAATTCAAGATGGCCACCACGATCATCGCTAAATTACGTATTCAAATTGGTTTAAATATTGTAATTTTATTTAAAAATAATCCCTCGTTGCCAACTATCCCTAAATACATGTTCAATGTTCTTGTTATGGCCCGTTATTCAACATTTGAATTAGTTACACTTTTTTCCATTGAACTCCAACATGGTGTCAAAGATGGCCGCCAAACACACCCATGGGACACGATTTGGTCTTGGTAACATCAAAATTCTTTAACTAGACACATTCAGGTTTACAAAAATGTAAGTTAAAAAAATATATCTTTTGGGTGCATGGGAACCCCCCATTCCGACTAGACTACTTGTTGAGAGTGATAAACTGCCCAAATTCAAAATCTTCCGGGGGCCATCTGACCCAGTCCCCTGAAGCACTTATCGATATGACCACAAAAATGAACTATATTGCATAACTATGTAAAATCTATAACAACTATTTTACATGTTTACATAATTATGAACAACATCCTCAAGCTTCCGGGTGGATCCCCATTACGATTACCAATGCTGCGCTCCTTTACCGATGATGGTCGACGACGTGGTTGATGTAGTCACCCCCCCCCCCCCCCCCCCCCCCCATGGAAGAAATCGACACATATGGACAGTGGCGTGGCCTGGGACTTATTGGGGGGGGGGGGCATGCACAATTATTGGGGGACACAACTCGTGTATTTTTCTATTTTTTCTATAAACGTCCCCTTATGTTGCTATTGTTTTTGTCCCCCCCCCCCCCCCCCCTTCCCCCCACCCCGGCGCTACGTTACTGCATATGGATATATGTATGTTCGAGGTGCCATGGGATGGAGCTTTGTTAAACCCGTTTTCAGCACTCGGAATTTCCTTCAACAGTCCATAGCCCGGGATGTGCGCCACAACACCCACCCCCCTCCCCCACGTTCCCCTTTCGCACAACTCAGTCGCTTCGCTTCCCCCACCAGAGCCCCACCCACCCCCTCTCCAAAAATGTTAATTACGCCATTGGGTGGCTATAAGAATTGTTAGAAATTGTTACTATAATACTGTTTTCAGCAATTTTTTTTAGGGTTTAGGGGATCTTATTTTGTTTTCATGATATTTTTAGTCCAAAGTGTGTGTGTGTGTGTGTGTGTGTGTGCGTGTGTGGGTGTGTGTGTGTGTGTGTGTGTGTATAAGGGGAGGGGGTTGGGTGGTTGGGGCAGGGGCGTATTAGGGAAGGGGATATGTTTTTAAGCTATGTTTTTAAGCTAACATCACATGCTTTAATAGATTCAGTAAACAATATAATCTCTGCATTTGAAAATAATGAAATAACTGCTGGTGTTTTTATTAATTTAAAAAAGGCTTTTGATTGTATTGACCATAATATATTGCTCCGTAAACTGTCATTTTATGGAATACGTGGAATATCCTTTGATTTGATGCATAGTTATTAAGTAATCGAAAACAATGTGTTATGTTTAACTCAACCCAGTCTCAATTTAAAGATACAGTCAAACCTGTGTATAGTGACCACCCAAGGGAAACAAGAAAAGTGACCACTATAGACAGGTGACCTCTATAGACACTGTTTTCCTCTGTAGGGGAACACTTTTGGTGGCCACTATAGGCAGGTTGGCTGCTATAGACAGGTGGCCACTAAGACAGGTTTGACTGTATATGTTGTGGTGTACCCCAAGGTTCAATACTAGGACCTATGCTATTTTTGATTTATATAAATGATTTACACTTATGTTCTGATGTATTACAATTTGTTCTCTTCGCTGACGATACAAATATTTTTTTTAGTCATAAAGATGCACAGTACTTAGAAACGACTATGAATAGGGAATTAATTAAAGTTAATGAATGGTTTACGTTAAATAAATTAGTTTTAAATATTCAGAAAACAAATTTTATGATTTTTGGTAAAACAAATATTGAACAACCAATACAATTGTATATTAATAACACTGAAATTCAGAGGGTTGAGACTGTAAAATTTCTTGGAATTTGCATAGATGAAAATATGAAATGGAAAAGTCAAATTAATAAGCTCTGCACCCAAATATCAAGAAATATTGGTGTTTTGAATAGACTATGCGAATTTGTACCACAAAATATTTTATTGATGTTATATAACACATTAGTATTATCCTATTTAAATTATGGAATAATGATCTGGGGATCTTCAAATAAGTATTTATTAGATAGAATATTAATATTACAAAAAAGACTTATACGAATGATATCACATTCCGGTTTTAGATCTCATTCTGCCCCACTTTTTAAAAAATTAAAAGTTTTGCCAGTTTATGAATTGTATAACTACAACCTTGGTATTTTTATGTATATGTATTCTAAGAACTTATTGCCTGCAAACTTCCATTGTTTATTTAATCGTAATATTGATATACATTCCCATAATACAAGAGGAAAACTCAACTATCGTTCTGTTTATGGTCAGTCATCCATCTCACGTACATTGATATCTTAAAATGGACCTCTTTTGTGGAATAATCTCCCAGAAAATATCAAAAATGTTAATTCACTAAATTCATTTAAATTGAAATATAAAGAGTATCTATTGAATAATTTATGATATACATGTATTAAGTTAGATAATTTAGAAATATATCCAACCTATGTTAATTTGTAAATTATGTATGTAATTCTTCCTATGCTCCTCCCTTTTCTTTCTACATTATGTTATTATTCTAATGGGGCTATGCTATAAGTCAAATTTGACTTTTTATAGCCTCCCACATTTTCACAATGTACATGTAGTGTTACTTCTTTGTTTGTATTTTTATCGTTTTTATCCTTTGTAAATAATGACATGTATTTATGTTGATGATGTGGAAAATAAAGTTCAATTCAATTCAACTGCAAAATCTGTCTTTTTCCTCCACCTTTCATAATTAGTAAAAGAGACCTGCAAACTTGACTGATTCTACGAATCTACTGTTTATTGTGTTCGGTTAAAATTCATGACATTTATGATATTATGTTTATGTAATCATTATAGTACAAGAAATCTAATTATTCGCTTTAAAAGTCTATGAATGTCTTTTTTTGAATGTCTTTTTTTGTATTGATACTATGTGATACTGTTCTTATCCGTGTAGAAGTCTTGTTAATTTGCAGATTATTGTTTGTTTTGTTTTGTATTTGAACTTAATGGGAAAAGAAAGACACTAAAGATGAGGGGAAAAGTAAAAAAGAAAAAATCAGTGCTTTGGTGGGGATGGGGTTTCTCTTAGGCTAAAGGCGAGAGGGGGTAAAGAAGACGTGAGGAAGTAGCAAGGCTTAGTTCTTGTTATCTTCTGTTATAACCTCCATTATGTTTATTTCATGGAGTCTGTGAATTGAATATACACTTACCGATATTTTGTTTATTTATGTAAGATAATAATTTCTACCTTATCTTTCATTAAACTGCAATTGTTCTATTCCTTGTTTTGAATAAGATGTGCAAATCTGACATATTTCATTTAACTGTAAATGTTATATGTTTATACTTTGGAGGAATAAAACTCAGTGGTAAAAAAGGGGTTGCGTGCTAAATTGTACACCCTGTTCAGTTAAGGACTAATTTTATAATGCCTATCGCAATGTACATATTGGAATACTGGCTATCGTGATATGTCAAGTTTGAATTTTAAATGTTAAATGTTTATTTGGCAATTTGCATAATGATTTAATTTACTTAACATGGGTATATATTTAAAAAGATGCATCACTTCCGTTAATATATTAAACTCATTGAGTTGATTTGTGTCAAATAACATGCTTTTGCCCTATTGATAAGAGTTTTTGTCCCCAATATAGCAGTTTCCAAAACCCCATTCATTTTTATCACAGATTTTCCTCTTGTATGCCACTGGGATAACAGTTATATCAGAAAAGGTAAATATATTTTTTCCAGGTAATCACATTCTTTGATTTCAACTCATGTACATGTACTCATGTACAGTGTTTCACGACCTTTCACAAGGAGCAACCTGGTTTCGCACTCCTTTTGATACGTGTATATTTATAGATTATATTCTAAATTTCGATTAATTTTGAATCAAAATTGTTTAGATTTATTTCTTTTAAGCATCCAAAAGAGCTCCATTCATGGAGTATCACAGAAACCAGGTCAGTTCCCGTGACAGGTTCTCTTTCATCGTGAGATGTTTACACTTTTGAAAGCCTTACATTTACCTCATACCTTGAATACAAGCTTGTTGTATTTATCTAATGTTTATGATTAATTGCAATTTCATATTACTTTCAATAATAATTTTGTCAATGACTTTATTGATACAAGGCAGTTGTAATGTATATACTTGTTGTTTTATTCCATGCAATATTCTTGGGATATTTTGTTCGAATTTCAATATATTATAAGTTAAATAGTCACATGCGAATTATTCTGGTTAAATAATGCCTTCTTTTTGTTTCCCGCTCATTTACTTGAGCGCAGAGTGCCAGGTGATGTCGTCACACTCGTTTTACCTTAGGCAGTAATGATTTTTTTAAAAACACCGACTTTTGGTTTGAGGTAGGCTGGCTGTTGTCTTGGCAACCGATCAATCACACGTATTTGTTTTTTTTTTGTTTGTTTGTTTGTTTTGTTTTGTTTTTTTTTGTTTTTTTGTTTTTTTTCCTTGAATCAAGCTGCCTATGGCAACGATGAGCTGTGACACCACACACTTCGTTGCTTTTATTGTTTCGCATGTAACTGTGTACTCCACGCTTACTCTATTTGGTAAATAGATTGACCGATTTCGCACTTACCACAATCTATTGTATATACCTTTGCTTTGATGTATGTTACTCTTTAAGTTGTTTTGAAAAGGCAATTCCTTTCATGAAACGATTAGCGGACGTCTCCTTTTTTTTCTTTTCTCTTTTTTTTACTTTTGTTGAAATCAGGTCAGTTCTTTCTATGGGTCGTCCTTAATTTGAAATTATTGATGCTTTTGAAAATTGTTATCGCATATTATACTCTTTATTATAGTATATACTCTTTATTATAGTTACGATACTATTCGTTTGGTTTTGAATTATTAGTATTATGTTATTTTGCCATTATACTTAACTTATTTTACAATTTGATTTTGTATTTTCGCGCAATATTTCATCTTTTTTAGCAACGATTTTCGTTCAACAATTATATATCTCTCCCCTGGGTGCCTCGCTATTAAGCATACTGCACCGTCATTATATTGTTTCCTCTCGCTCGTTTGTTATGCCAACAGTGTCTCAATGTGTGTTCATGTCTATTTTGTATTCGTGTTTTTGTGTCTCCCTTCTTACCAACTGCAAGTGGTGGTCTTCATTATCTTTTCTTTGAGCTCTTATGTCTGACACCGTTGTTTTTCTTCTTTTCTTTTAAGTCTATTGTTCAAGCCGCTGCGAACTGTATATTGATTATGATATGCTATTTGGTTTTGGTTACTCAGATTTTGTTTTTGTGCAGTTATGATGGCTAATTTAGATCACCACTTACCTTTTGAGTCTGTGAGCGACGATGACCTTTTTGATGTATTAAGACCCATTCAAGCTAACAATACAATTTTTTGTGTAATATCATACAGGAACCTTTGATGAAACTGTTATTGAAAATAATAAACTCATCTTCTGAAGAGTTGAATTTGAATTTAGGATCACGATGATCCAGGCACAATATTCTTTTACTCAAAAGTATATAACAAAATACACAGTTTTTATAATAATTATTAAAGATTTTAATAATGATACATTCTCGTTATTGGCACTTAAATATACGAAGTTTGAATAAACATTTTG
This sequence comes from Echinarachnius parma, assembly GCA_037951105.1. Classification (NCBI taxonomy): domain Eukaryota; kingdom Metazoa; phylum Echinodermata; class Echinoidea; order Clypeasteroida; family Echinarachniidae; genus Echinarachnius; species Echinarachnius parma. The sequence goes on along the minus strand of JBAMJV010011128.1, from coordinate 22,139 downwards.
ATGAAAAATACTTGGAAATGATTAAACAGGACCAATGAATGTTACTAATAATAAATCTGACATAACACAAATTAAGAAGTTTAATGATGAGATTGTTGAGGATCCTAGGAGATATAGTAAATATTTTAAATAATTACTTTTCTTCGATTGGTGAAAATCTTGCTATTAATATTCCCGTATCAAATAAGCATTTTGCTGATTTTTTGGGGCCAGCCCAATTCTAACTCTATATTTTTTGTTCCTATTCATAGATATGAAATTTTAGATATTGTTTCGAAATTTGATTCTAAGAAAAGTTCTGGCCATGATGAAATTAATAATTTTATTTTAAAGGGCATTATACCTTCTGTTGTGGATCCTCTCGTTCATATTTTTAACTTGTCTTTATTATATGGCCAGGTACCAAACTCTATGAAAATTGCCAAAGTAATTCCTTTGTTTAAAAAGGGCGATAAATTAGATGTAAATAATTATCGACCGATTTCCTTATTATCCTCTTTTTCAAAAATTTTAGAAAAGATAATATATTCACGTACAGTATCCTTTTTAAAAAATAACAATATTTTTTCTAGTCTCCAATTTGGTTTTAGGGAAAAACACAATACTGTACACGCATTATTGTCCTTTATTGAGAAGGTAGCTCATGCAATCGACAAATCGTCTCATACGATAGGCATTTTCCTGGACTTCTCCAAGGCCTTCGACACGATTAACCACGATATTTTTGGCCTTGGAGTGGTTCAGGAGCTATCTTTCAGACATAAGGCAGTATGTATTTTTAAATGATAACTCTTCAGCTCCCCGTAATATAAATTGTGGTGTTCCACAAGGTAGTATATTAGGCCCACTTTTATTTATTTTATATATATATATTAATGACTTCTGTCGATCGTCCGAAATTTTGTCATTCGTACTTTTTGCTGATGATACAAATTTGTTTTTTTCTCATACGGATTCTCATAGATTAGTTGAAATTATTAATATTGAATTGAGTCATATTTTATCATGGATTAGAGCGAACAAATTATCATTGAATCTCCAGAAAACGAAATATATGTTGTTTAGTAAATCTATAGATTCTTCGTTACCGGCTAACATAGTTTTTGAAAACACCCCATTGGAGCGTGTTTCATTCATTAAATTTCTGGGTGTAACGGTTGATAGTAACCTTTCTTGGAAACATCATATTGATAATATTTGTAAAACTATTTCTCGTAATATTGGTATTATTTATAAAGTAAAAACATGTCTTCCTTTTACTTCACTAATTGAAACACACATGAAACTTTATTAGATAAAGTGTTGTTATTACAAAAGAAGGTTATTCGTATTATTTGTAACTCCCCTTTTCGCTCCCATACTGACTCTTTATTTTTTGAAAATAAGATACTGAAGGTAAAAGACCTATTTTTATTTCAACTTGGTCAATTTGTGTATAATTATAATAATAACATGCTACCATCTGTTTTTCAAGAAATGTTTTTTAAAAATAGTTCAGTTCATAATTATCCAACTAGACATTCTGAAGAATTTCATTTACCTCTCTTGCGGACCCTACTTGCTCAAAATACATTTATATATGAAGGTCCTAAATTATGGAATTCTTTAAGTAATGAAATAAAAAATGCTCCATCGATTAATATCTTTAAGAAAAAATTAAAATTGTTTTTTATTACAATCTTATAAACATCATTGAATTATATCTCCCATTTACTCTTATTTCGTGCTTACGTCATCCTTAAACAAGGTCATTCTTTACTCACGGACTCAAAATGTAATCTGATATTATATATTGTGCCTTCTCATGCATTGTTCCATTCTATTATGCGCAAGTCTTTTTCCTTATTTTCACTTGAACCCCACTTGCAGCTTATCTTTTACATACATTTGTACCTCCGATCTCTCACTTCCTTTTGGCAGTGTCTCATTGTTTGTATTGTGTGCGTCTTCTCCTATTTGTGTCATGTAAAGTTCTCTCTTGTCCCATGTTGGTCTCTGTTGGCATCCCCTTTTCCCCCTTTTTCCTCTCTATATTTGTTTATGTTGTTGTAGTCTAGAATGTGTTAATTTAAATGTACAATATACCTAACTATTATTTGAGGGTTCCACAATTGTACAAGCATTGCTTTTTAGTGGACCCCTCTTGTTTCCAATATGTATATCATTATTTTGTGCAAATTATCATTATTCATTTGTAATGTTTTGTTGGAAGCAAGAATAAATTGAAATAATAAATTGAAATAAAAAATACAAGAACAATGGGACGGGATAATAAATCATAATGAAGACAAACACAAAGATAAGCGGGAGATAATTAAGTTAAGTATCTTCACGGTTTCCCCTCATTTAATCTATACTCAATGTAATATTTAGATAAGACGTAGTATTGGCGTACAATATTACCCCCCCCCCCCCCCCCCCTTCTCCTCAAGTGCATCATTGTGCCACATCACGCGTAACCATTATGGTTATAGGGGGAAATAACGAACGATTTTGCATACGATGGCAAATTATTATACAGTGAAACCTCATTATAACGAGCACGCTTGGCCCATTATATAATACCTTGTATTATCAGATTTCTTGCTGTATTAGAGCTTTAAAAATCAAATACATAACTGGACCTGTGATATTATCTTGCTATATCACGTACCTCATTATAACAGAACTTTCTATGGAGAGTTTCTACTGTATTTTTATAACGTATATCCCTTCCCTTTTGTAAAGGTGTTTTTTTTTTTGCTGAGACATCGCCCCCCCCCCCCCCCCCCAATATTTGAGGTGCGGGGATGGCCCGTTTTATTATCGCCAAAAGTAATTGGGGTTCAGAAATATGAAATTACATTAAATTGAAGGGACACTGCCCCCTCTCCTTCATTATGTGAAAGTTGATACAATAGTTAAACCTCTTGTTGAGAGTGATAAACTGCCCAAATCCAAAATCTTCCGGGGGCTGCGCCCCCTAAACCCCCCTTGAAGCCATCTGACCCAGTCCCCTGAAGCATTTATCGATATGACCACAAAAATTAACTATATTGCATAACTATGTAAAAGCTATAACAACTATTTTACGTGTTTACATAATTATGAACAACATCATTCTTTAGTTCTGGATATCGAAAATCCTCAAGCTTCCGGCGACTCCGCCCCTGGACCCCCATTACGATTACCAATGCTGCGCTCCTTTACCGATGATGGTCGACGATGTGGTTGATGATGGTCACCCCCCCCCCCCCCCCCCCCCCCCCCCATGGAAGAAATCGACACCTATGGACAGTGTCGTAGCCTGGTTGGACTAATTGGGGGGGGGGGCATGCAAAATTATTGGGGGGCACAACTCGTGTATTTTTTTCTTCTATAAATGTCCCCTTATGTTTCTATTGATTTTGCGCCTCCCCCCCCCCCCCCCCCCCCCCCTGGTGCTACGTTACTGCCTATGGATATATGAATTTTCGAGGTGTCATGGGATGGAGCTTTATAAAACCCGTTTTCAGCACTCGGAATTTCCGTAAAAAGTCCATAGCCCGGGATGTGCGCAGCAACCCCCGTGTGTGTGTGCAACAATATTTTTATGACCAAAGCTATGATGATTGTATCCAATTGTGAATATTGGAAAAATGGCTGACGTGATATGTCAAGTTTGTATATAAAATGTTAAATTAATTTGTATTACTTGTCAATTTATTTATAACAAATACATTTATTTATATTATTATGTATTCAAAAGGTTGTATCACCTCGGTTGATAGCATAAACACTAGTTTATCTTCATCCATCAGGTTTGTGTCAGGTTTTGTATATCAGATAAAAGAAAACAAACATTTTCTGGGTTATCACATTCTTTGATTTTCTCTCAAGTACCAGAACAATGAGACGAGATTATTAATCATAATAAAGACATACACAAAGATAAGCGGGAGATAAGCTAAGTATCTTCACGGTTCCCTCTTTTAGTCTACAGATAATTTAATATATCGATAAGACGTTCCATCATGTATGCACTTCCATGGAGTGTCATGATAAGATCGACTGAAAAAGTTCAACGGGGTCTAAAACTAAACTAGGTCCCGACTCGGGCAAAGAGCATAAAGACCTTTTGGGCATTTGATTTTAATTGTATATCTATATTTATATTCCACATACTAAGAATCTTGCTCTACGATTGGTCAAAAGTTAATCACGTGATGAAACATAGTTTCGCCCATCATTGATGGGAGAAAACTTCGTTACACTGTGTAGATATCTTGGGTGAAAGTGCGTTGCACTCACTAGATAATTGGTAAAGTACTATCTACACTCCTCGGTTGCATTGACTTGACTGTGGAGCTCGTGTGTGGCCACTCAAATTCCGTACCCAAATGATGTGGCGTGATAACTCTATGCGCGCGAATTACAAATTTAATTGTATACGTTGTGCATGCATACGTAGCACACTGAAGCTGCATGCATACGCTATGCATGCACTGTACATACAACGGCAGTGTTGCATATAATTATGATACGTATTATACACCGTTTGCTGCGCTGTTAATTGCTTGTTCTGTTGTTCGACGTAAGATTTGAGCTCTAACGAAGCTGAAATGGACATTTTTTTGCTTGAGAGCGAAAGTAAAAATACAAAGTGACAACTTAAGTTCAGCCTCAAAGTGTTCCAAGATTATTGCGATGCTGGAACGGTGCTGGAAGCACACATTTTGACGAACTGTCTGACATGGACTTGAAAGCGCTAGACCAAGTGTTGGGGAGACTATTTTCGTGTTTGTTGACTTTTGAACTGTTTTGGGGGGAGTTTACATTTCGCGTTTTAACTTTTGGACTTTTGAACTGTTATAATATAATGGAATTGTCATGGATTTACCCTGTTACCGAAATTGGAATAACATTGTTGGTAAGTAGATCAAACCTAGTAACAGTACTTAGACTAGAGTTAGACTAGGCCTGCTTAGACTAGATCTAGAAGTTCGATGAGGAATATAAAGCAAATTATCACCTTTTGGTTTCAGGCGATGGCAAACTATCACTTCCTCGGCGATCTGAATGTATACGCTATCTTTCCTCAGCTTCGCTTCGAAAAGATAGCTACATCCAGATTGCCTCGGAAGTGATAGTTTGTGCCATCGCCTTTACCAACGGTAATTATTTGCTTAATATACCCAAAAAATATTTGTTAACGGGTGTTTATTTGCCCGTAGCACTCTCGTGTAGCAGCTCTGGCTATAGTATGCTCACAAGGGAGTTTAGATGGTTCACAAGATTACAATGCGGGTTTGAACTGTAACTAAATCATTTCGCCTAAGAAAAGTTAGTGTGCACTTAGATAGGCGACGTACTAGAAATGTCATTTATTATCTGGGCCGTATTCAGGAGTTTTTATTTGTTTATTATGTTCAGGATTTTAGCCACATATTGGGGAAAAATGCGTTGGAAGACAAAAATAATTTTTAAAAAACGCACACACATATTGCAGAAATTCAAATATCAATGTACACAAAAAAGGAACAGCATTCACAATCAAAGTTCACGGAGGTAGACTCATTTATTTACAATTTTTAATCGACAGTAAAACAAATAAACGATACCAAAATGAGTCACAAAGTGAGTCACAAAGGCTTAGATGAAAGAACGCCATACGTACATTCTTCGAATTTGTTTATAATTACCTTTAGATCATTCTAAAATGATGTTTTTTGATTCGTAGCTTTCTTTTTTCTGAACAAATGATAATCAATATGATAGCTAATGATTGATTTGTTAAAGAAGTAGTTTCAAATTTACGTACAAAAACATCTTACATTTTATTTATCTTATTTAATTGCTCAATATTTTGCTGTTAATTTAAGCTATAATTCTTCTCCGTTCCTTGAAGATAAACGATGTACTTGGTGATGTTTCCTCTCCCGCTGCAACGTTGGTGGCATTGGCAGTCTACTCATTGGGAATGGCTTTCTTGTCTCGTTCCTATGGCTCCAAATGGGCGCCATCTGACATTATAAGAAGAACTGTTTCTACATTGTTTCATATTTTTCTTAATTCTGAACGCTTTTTGCACATTATTTTTACTAAATGTTACAACTTCCATTGGTATTCTTTCCTTGAAACGGACTTTGTTCTAAGATAAACTACCTTATTAAAGGTGCACCTATACATGTATAGTGTCTTACTCCGCAAAATTTACTTTGAGCTTCTACATTTCTCTTCTATCGTGTTGTTTAGCTTATGGTAAGAGAATAATAAAAAAAAAATATTAAAGGTTAGATATTTTGAAATGCCCCTTTAGTATGAAGGTAGCTATCATTGATAAGTATTGAGCTCAAGATCGTACAGATGGTCATACACGTCATAAGCGTCATACTGTAATTAGTTGTAAAAACTGACGCAAATTTTCGTTTTTTAACTAGGAAAGCAGTGTTCTATTTCAATTAAACTTGTACACATCATTCAGACATATCTTACAATGATTTGATACAGGATTGAAGTCTCAAATGTCATTTCGGGCAATATCTGAAAAATTACAGGTGCACCTTTAATGCCCCTTACGTTTGATGGCAGACAACTACTTGAAAATGGTTTTCGTGTCTTAATCCTACTTGAAAGAACAGTTAGCCAAAGTGTGAACACAATGTGAACATTCTGGGTTTCACAGTGTGGCCATAGTGTTAAATTAGTGTGTTGAATGTTAACAGTGTGAAATTGCTTGTTCACCGTGTCATGAGTGTTCACACTGTGAAAACACTCCAACATAGTCTACAGAGTGGTCACACTGTGGTCCACATTGTGAAACACAGTGTGTTCACACTGTGGCACACTGTACTCTTTACGGTAGGTTTGATCCTCTTAATCCTCTGGCTCTCGATCCCGTCTGACAGGACCGTTTCAGTTTCATTTTTCATAACTTTCTTATTTTTTTTTACCAATTTGTGCTTGTTATTTTTGCACATGGTTACAAGTTACATTCATCTCCTTTCCTTGAAACCAACTCTGTTCCGCGACGAGCTGCCTTCCCCTTAAAGCTGCGTTTCCACTAGAGCGAATTTCCGCGGCGAATTTCCGCCGCGAACATTCGCACGGACCAAATCAGTGTTATTCATATATTATTCATATATATTATTCATATTACATGGCGAATATTCGCAAGCGAAATTTTTTAATCACTCCTCAGAGCGATTTGTTCAATAATTCGCTGCGAAAGAAAAAAATCGCCGCGGAAATTCGCTCTAATGGGAACGCAGCTTAATCCTTGAGAATTTGTGTCGGGTCTTGTGCCTTCGACTCTCGAATCCGCCGAAGCTGCAAAGGCGCATACTTCTGCGTGTTTGAGGGGGGAAACCAAATAAAGAAAAGATATCAATTCATTTGTAACTTTCAGATTGTTATAATTGTCTAATGTCAAATGTCTATACATGCCATTACTCCCTGAGCTTGACTTAGGTGCACAGGACGGTGTGTCCCTTCGTCTCCCTGAGCAATAGACCAGTATCATGTAATTTTCACACATCACTATTAAAGTGAACGTATTAGATTACATAAATACAAATTTTATGAACTCCTATTTAGTTTTTGCACATGTCAACATGGTTACTAGATACCTTAACCTGTGCATAATTCAATTTACTCGGGACTACAGAAAAAAGGGCTTCTTCATGTAGTGTACAAACAGTGCAAAACGAAGAAAACGGATCTTAAATCGACCCCAACTTGACAAATATCTAACTTGTGCAAGGTTGTTTGATAAAGACATTTGTAAAAACTGATTAATAGACCGCTTCTGTAATGTATGCAAATAATATGCGCATGACGTTAGCCTCCCGGTCGTCAAGCTTAACAATAGTAACTAAGTCCGACAAGCTAGCTTGCCGGACATGGTTACTTTTGTTAAGCTTGCCGACGGGGAGTCTGACGTCATACGCATATTATTTGCATACATTACAGAAGCGGTCTATTGTATAACCGATTGTAGCCATACAGCCGATGTTGCCAAGGGCAGTGAGCGTCAGGAACGCTCCGAATATCATTTGGATGAGTTCATCAAACAAAAGCTCGACTGCGCTTTATTTGTATAAATACCATTTATCTCCCGTGATTAAAAGGATTTATATTATGAGGCCTACGCCTGTGGTCACACGGTGCTTGCGATAGGTTGCGATGAGCTGCAAATGGGTCGATTGTGCATATGAAAGGCGGATATTGTCAAACTAAAGCATAACCCTGTTGTACATAACATTTTCACTGCAGCTCCGTACTGCAGCTATACAAAATAAAACATTCACAGCTTGACCGCACAGGCTTGACCGAATCGAATGTGTATTTTTCGCTCGCATTCCATTGTGACGTTTGGTTATTTTGAAAATGATCTGCCCTTCATAACTTCTATTGTCTTGTTACAGGCTGTTACAGGTGATCGTAAGCATCGTGTGACCACAGCCTAAATTAAAAACCTACCCCGTTGGCATCGCGTCGAATCGTGGCGCTGACAACGATATAGCCAAGGGTGCCCAGGGTAGTGAGCGCCAGGAACGTTCCGAACATCCTTTGGAGGAGTTCATCAAAGCTCAAATGTGCTTCAGGTTTATTATTACATCACCGCCCGTGATTACAAGGAATATATTCATTAATAGGCCTTTATGAAACCTACCCCGTTGGCATCTCGCCGAATCGTGGCGCTGACAACGATATAACCAAGAGCGCCTAGCGCAGTGAGCGCCAGGTACGTTCCGAACATCCTATGGCGTAGTTTATCCGGGCTGTATATGAAGCAGTTGCCGGTCCTCCCGCAAGACTCTTGGAACACGAGGCAGGATGACTGGAGCACCAGACCGATGTAGATGGGAGAGGGAACGTACCCTAGAAGAAAAACAAAAATAGAATATCAAAACGTGATTGTAAGTTTTGATGTTACATTTTTAAAACATCGTTTTAGTGAATACGTTGTTATTCATCAATGTGATCAATTCATTTAAACGAGTATAGGGTAGCATAATTGTTATACGGCTGTCGCTTATTACTTGTCATTATGCTTGGTCTGTCAGAAAACAACAACTCACCAGTTTGTTTAAACAATATATATTGTAATAGAAAAAATATTGATTGTCAAATCAAAATGATTAGTATATCATGGGATATCCAGCCCATTTACTCAATTGTTACTTGATCTTGAAATTGTGTAAGGAATTTTAAACATATTTAAGATTTAATAATAATAATAATAATAGTGGATACTTATATAGCGCACGTTCCGTCTTTCGACGCTCGCGGCGCTTGATTTCTCAGTGTATGCGGATGTGAATGAGTGTTTGGACGGAATAAGTGTTGTGTGTGTGTGTGCGTGTGTGTGTGTGTGTGTGTGTGTGTGTGTGTGTGTGTGTGTGTGTGTGTGTGTGCGTGTGCGTGTGCGTGTGCGTGTGCGTGTGCGTGTGCGTGTGCGTGTGCGTGTGCGTGTGTGTGTGTGTGTGTGTGTGTGTGTGTGTGTGTGTTTGTACTGATCTCATAAATGTAACCGTAATAATAATTCCAGTCTACTAACCAAACAGTCTTGTAATAGTGCTCCCAACAGCAATAGCCATAGCCTTATCCCTCTCTTCGACAATCCTGAACAAACAAATGAATGAAACAAATTTGTCCCATTCTAATTTGATTACAATTTAAGAAATATAACGACGATATGAATTTTTTTTTTTATTCATATAATATATGAAAATAGAGTCCGTGTTATCATTATTATTTAAATATCAACAATAATATGATACTTATAATAATAGCAATAATAAATACAATAATAACAATAATAATAACTGTTATTATAATTATAATAATAAAGATAATAATGATAATAATAATAACAATAATAATATACAACTAACGAATGGGCTTCTTGTGATAGTCAAATCTATTACCGAGGTGGGCTCAAAATGATTATTACCCGAAGCGTAGCTGAGGGTAATAGTCATTTTGAGCCCACCGAGGTAATAGACTGCCTATCACAATCAAGCACATTCGTTAGTTGTTTTATATCACTCATCAATATCAGTGATTGTGTTCAGCTATAGCAAAATAAGTGAAAATCTCTTTAATATTTCATAACATCGCTTGTAAATTTTGATATAAAAATCAATCGACATTAATGAAGCCAGTATGAGCCTCCAGAACCACGGCGCATCTAATACGCTTAAAGTCATTGTTATTTTGCGCATACAATCACAAAGACGCAAAACTGAGTGCGCACCAACGCGCTGGCAGTTGCGCACATACGCGATGAATGCGTGCTAGCGCTCCCACGGATGTGCTTATTGGCTGTCTTGGCGTTCTTCTTCCTAGGGCGTTAGTTTTGAGTTTTTACCAAGGATATTTAAATATATTAAGCGTATTTGTACAATAAGCGTATTGTACAGCTATATGCTTATGTATCGAATCTCTCTGGTTTTTACCCGGGGGGGGTACTCACGTATATTGGGTATACGGGGATGTGCCGCTCGGAAGGGTGACTTTTTCAAGAAAGGTCCTTAGACATGGGTCCCCTTTTCATCAAAAAAATCCTTAGACATGGGTCCCCTTTTTCAAATTTCCCCTTTTTTATACGGGATTTTTGGGTTTGCCGATGTGAAATAGCAAAAATTTTCAAGCTCGCTACGCTCGCTAACTTAAAACCACAAAATTTGCGGGAAATACGCCAAAACACATGCCCCGCAGCGGGAAATGCGCCCAAAACATGCGCCGCAGGCGACAAAAAATCCTTAGACATGGGTCCCCTTTTCGCAAAAGGACCCTTAGATGTGGGTATGGGTTTGGAGGTCTCAGCCGCACACCCCCGTCCTACTATAATCTGAGTACCCCCCCCCCCCCCCGGGGGTTTTACCAGCAATGTCAATCACGTGACTAGAACGTGTGCGCCATAGAGTACTGCACAAATTTGATCGCGTGTGCATTTTGCTAAAACACATGATCTATGGGACGAACGCGTAACGAACTTTTAGTGTTAGTTTTTGCCATCAAGCCCGGTCACGTGATTGCGCGGGGATTGCGCGTGTTGTCCAAAACTATCATTTGTCAAATACAATGGTAAAACGATCTTATGAGGGATATAATATACAACTAACGAATGGGCTTCTTTTGATAGTCTGAGGGTAATAGTCATTTTGAGCCCACCGAGGTAATAGATTGCCTATCACAATCAAGCACATTCGTTAGTTGTTTTATATCACTCATCAATATCAGTGATTGTGTTCAGCTATAGCAAAATAAGTGAAAATCTCTTTAATATTTCATAAAATCGCTTGTAAATTTTGATATAAAAATCAATCAACATTAATGAAGCCAGTATGAGCCTCCAGAACCACGGCGCATCTATACGCTTAAAGGGGTAGTTTAGTTTTGGTAAGGCTGAACTTTAGTAGCCAAAACCTGCACAGTAACATTATAAACTTATAGTTATAACTCCACCATGCTCGAAAGGTATACAAAATTACAAACGAATAAGTAAAAAGCCTGTTATCATTCAAAAAGAGCCATTAAAACACAAGAGGGCGCTTTTTTATAAGGCATTTGTTTCAACCATTTTTCATAAAGAATTATGCATGCGATGTGTTATTAATATAATGATTAAATAGAGAGATCATCAACAACTATTTAAAAAACGCTTTTGAAAATTTTTGAAAAAGTGCAAGCATTTTTTTATTTTTTTCAAAAAATCTTCTAATTATTTGGGCCCCAAATAATTATAAGATCAGATATATTTATTGATATTTCAGCCGTTTCTGGGTCGATATTGACCAAATAAAGTTTATTCTGCCATTAAAATTGCATGTTCTCTCAAATTCGACACTCAGTTTTTCATTACCTCACAAAAAAATTGTGATGTGCAGCGCCCTCTCTACCAAAACTAAACTACCCCTTTAAAGTCATTGTTATTTTGCGCATACAATCACAAAGACGCAAAACTGAGTGCGCACCAACGCGCTGGCAGTTACGCGATGAATGCGTGCTAGCGCTCCCACAGATGTGCTTATTGGCTGTCTTGGCGTTCTTCTTCCCAGGGTGTTAGTTTTTACCAGCAATGTCAATCACGTGACTAGAACGTGTGCGCCATAGAGTACTGCACAAATTTGTTCGCGTGTGCATTTTGCTAAAACACATGATCTATGGGACGAACGCGTAACGAACTTTTAGTGTTAGTTTTTGCCATCAAGCCCGGTCACGTGATTGCGCGTGTTGTCCAAAACTATCATTTGTCAAATACAATGGTAAAACGATCTTATGAGGGATATAACATAAAATAACAATAACAACATTAATAATTACAAACAACAACAACAACAACAAAAACCTTATTCGGACGGTTCCAATAGCGTTACTCGATGCCACTTTGAGCACCATAGTGACCACGATAGTGACCACGAATGCGATCAGTTTGCCTCGGCAATCCTTCGGGCATTCTCCGGCGGTTGCAGGAGTCGCAATAATTCCAGACGAGATCGAAGCCGCCTGATCGATACAAGAGCAGTTGGAGTATACCACCTAATTGAGAGGGAAATCATGTTTTGCGGCGTTATATTTGATTTTACTCTTTTATTTTGCTCGATTACAGCCTGTAGGAAGGTCATCAGACTTGGTTAAAATTGGCTCAGAAAGATCAAGGAGAATCAACGGGTATATTATAGCTAATAATTATATAATGAGGGTTAATGAGAGCTACACCGAAATATCAGTCTATGTTTCGATGGTTGTTCCACTGAGACGCGTCTGGTTCCACATTAAAGGGAACCCATTACGAGTCGGAATTATTTCTGACTATGGTGGAGCAGACGTAACACCCCCACCAGTTGCAGATCGAATATGAACTGATATAGTTAACTTAATAGCATCCATGGTTACATGGCATTTGGCATAAAATCAAGCTTTTTTCATTCCAGTCAACCCAGTACATACAGTAGGGCTCACTCTCGACGCGTTCACTAGTGAACGTGACAAAAACGAAAGCAGCCTAATCTATGTCTTTTGCCCCAAATTAGATTATTTTGTCCAAATTTGACAAGATTTGCCCGATAAATGGCTTGTCCGAATATTACTAGATGAATTCGCCTACTCCAATATTATAATATGTGATATACCTTAATGTGCGATCCTTTTACTCGAATATATTCGTATTTCAAAACTTGAAGTGAATGCCAACCCACCACCCCCCCCCCCCCCCCCCCCGTCAACCCCGCCTCATAAGCCTTCGATCTGATCCCGCGACAAACAATTAAGGATCCGAAACATTCAACATGCTTTAAAACGCACGTCTTGCTTAAGTTCAGATATGCAGTTAATACTTTTTCACAACTTTTTTTGAACTGCAGGGCGCCTTTATAAAGCAGTTTTGCATAACTGAACAGGCCTACCCTGCAATATAAAATAAATAAAACAAATAAATAAATAAATAAATAAACAACCAATGTAATATGAGTTTGCCCGAATATGACATGGTTTAACCCGAATATGATATGGTTTTGCCCGAATAGGCATGGTTTTGCCTGAATTTCACGTGCTTTTTGCCCATATATGGTCGTTTTCCAAACTCCCTGACTCCTATGGTTACGCTTTAAAGTTTATTTTTAGAATGCTCTCACATGTCCATCATTGTCTTCTTGAACTCCGCTACATCCTGCGTGACACGGCGTGAGGTATGTCAGTCCGTCTGCTCCGCAGATCGGGTCATAAGTACCACTCTCACAACCACATGTCTGAATGCAGGGGGGAGGCGGATCCAACCTGGGGCAGGAGACAACAAAGGATATGAGAGCAAATTAAAGAAACTGCGTTGTCAAGTCGGGAATGCGCACAGGGTAACGCAATGTTGGTTATGTACCGGCGGAAGGATGGTGCGCGTATTTCAATGATTGTGTCAGTCTATTCTGATCCACAGATCGGGTCATAGGTACCACTCTCACAGTCACATGTCTGAATGCAGATGGGCGGCGGATCCAACCTGGGGCAGGAAGCAAAAAAGGATATGAGAGCAAGTTAGAGGAACTGCGTCGTTAAATCGGCAATACACGCTGGGAAACGCCATGGTGCGCGTATAAAGCCCAGCGCAGACAGAGCCGACTCGACCCGATCCGACTGGTTTTCAGTCAGGCTAGAGCCATTTTCGCTCAGTCAGAGCTGATTCAACATGTTGAATCGTCATCGAATGACCTCTGACTGGCAGTTGATTGACAAAATCGGAGTCCTGAGGCAACGCATATACTGAGTTAACCAGTCGGATCGGGTCGAGTCGGCTCTGTCTGCGCCGGGCTTAGGATGAATGTGTCAGTCTACCTGAAACACAGATCGGGTTATATACCCAATGTCACACCCACAGGTCTGAATGCAGATGGGCGACGGATCCAACCTGGGGTACGAGACACAAAGGATATGAGAGCAAGTGAAATGAACTGCGTCGTCAAATCGGCAATGCGCGCAGGGTAATGCCATGCTCTCAGCGGAAGAACGTGCGCGTGTATAAGCCCAGCGCACACATAGCTGACTCGACCTGATTGGTTTTCAGTCGGATCGGCTCAGTATGTGTTGCACCCTGACTCCGATTTTACTAATCAGGAGCCAGTCGAAGATTATTTGAGGCCGATGCAACGTGTTGAATCTGGTCCGTTTGAGTTGGAAAGGACTGTCGGTGAGGAGAGGGTGGATGGTAGGAGGGGCTCGACGTTTCGAACAGGTTGACTGTCCGTTGTCAGGACGTCGTAAGGTTTGTTCTCAATTGTATATCAACACTTTGACATTTAGTATCACATTAAAGGTGCACCTGTAAAGTGTCAGATATTACCAAAAATGAGATTTGAGACTTCAATCCTATACCAAAATTATTGGAAGATATGTCCAAATAATGTGTGAAAATTTCATTGAAAAAGAACACTGCTTTCCTGGTTAAAAAAACGAAAATTTGCCTCAGCATTTACAACTAATTACAGTATGACGTATATGACGTTTATGACCGTTTATAAACGCTCTTGAGCTAAATGATAATCAATGATGCATATCGTCATTTACTACAAAGGGCTTTTGACAATATCTAACCCTATTTTATTATTCTCTTACCATAAGCCAAACAATACGGTAGAAGATTGTAAGAGTGGTTTAATTCTCTAAACTCATTAAGTCTATAAGGCCGCATAGCCACCCAAATAATTACAGGGACACAAGTTATACACTTCAAAGTTAACTTTATTGCTTATCTTTCAATTCAGTGGAAAGCTTCCAACAATCAAAGCCAAATGAAGACTATAATAGTTGAGTTAATGACCCACACAAGTGAGTGCCTATATCAGTATCTAAAGTGGCTACTCCTGGTAGCTAACTTTCGATAAACAAAACACATGATTAAATTGGCAATAACCAATGAGGAGTAGCAAAAGAAGGGTCTTGAATAAAACAACAATCTGAAGGACTAAAGGATTAGTTTGAGTCTTTGTTTAAGTGTCCCAAAAGACATAAACAGTTAAGGTCACCATACATTACGGACGCGAGCGATGGCGCTAATTTACGGTGACTCTATACTCTATGGTGTCCAACTAGTGGGGTGTTCACAACGCGACACAGGGTGAGACGTGAACTCTTCATTACGCGAGCTGTAGCAATCGACGAGTCAGTCCTGATGACCTTGCGTTGACCTTCAGGGCGAACGTGAGACGATCAGAGGACGATGACCCTACACCACGAAGGGAAGACGAAGTTCATGACGAGATGACGATGACACTATGACGAAACTGGAAGATGACCCTAAGGGTAGTCAAAGATGACCCTATACGGAGTCGGGGACGACCGCCATCTATAAAGAACAAACAGCCAAAGAATGGATGGCCTACCTATGTCTAAACCATATCCACATACCTACATGAAATATTTCCTTTAAGACACTCACTTCTAATTCACTTGACAACATCTGGCTTGAATTCACATGCAATTCATTAACCCTAAAATAATCTTGACTTGACTGACTTAGGTGCATAGGACGGTGTGTCCCCTTGCTCCCCTACGAGAAATCCTGCTCCATTCTGCTCTATCCTGGGCTAGATGTTCTGCCTCTTGTAGGGATAGACCCACATCGTACCGAACTTGGTCCTTCCATCTCGTAGGAGGGCGTCCCCGTGGTCTGCGTGCGTCAAAATCATTCTGGTATGCTTGGTATGGTAGGCGGTGATGCGGCATGCGTACCACATGGCCGAACCATTTCAGGCGACGTTTTGTTACTTCTTCACATATGGTGCTTGGGATGTTCAGCCTCTGCCTGATCTCTTCGTTCCTTATTCTGTCCATTAGGTGAACTCCAAGGATGTTCCGGAGGCACCTCATCTCAAATACCTCAAGCTTAGATCTATCTGATTTACGGAGGGTCCAGGATTCTGCTCCATATGTGGCAATAGGGAGGATCAGGGCTCTGTAGATCCTGACTTTGAGTGTCCTTGAGATATCTTGGTTGGACCAGATGGCACTTTTCAGCCTTCCAAATGACCAGGCTGCCAGTCTTGTTCGTCTCTTCACATCATCTTCTGTAGAAGGTACCATGCTGCCGAGAAAGACAAATGTATCCACTTTCTCGATGTTTGTGTTGTTCAGTGTAATAGCTTGTTGGTCCTCTGTCATGATTCTACATTTCGTGACATTGATTTTCATTCCCCAACTTCTACATGCCTTTTCCAGTTCCCTTGTAGAGATTTGGAGGTTTTCAAATACAAGTTCCATGAGGGTGGTGTCATCTGCGTATCGGATGTTGTTAGTACGCATGTCACCCATCTGTATTCCACTGTCTAGTTTTTGGATGTCCTTCATCACAAATTCCAGGAACAGGTTAAAGAGGCTTGGAGAGAGGAGGCAGCCTTGTCGAACACCAGTCATGACATCAAACCATTCGGTTATCTTACCGTTCACCATAACAGAGCATTTGCTTTGCTTGTACATGCTCTCTATAAGGTCGACTAAGGACTTGTCCACACCAATGGAACGTAAACATTTCCAGAGCGCTTCTCTCCAAATAGTATCGAATGCCGCTTTAAAATCAACAAAGTTCAAGTGGATTGGTATCTTTCTTTCTCTGGCCTTTTCGATGATCTGTCTGACGACAAACACAGCATCTGTGGTGCCTCTACAACTTCTGAATCCGCATTGTTCCTCAGTCAGATGATTCTCAATGGTTCCCTGTATTCTCCCGAGGACCATCCTACAGAAAACTTTCCCAGGAATGGAGAGTAGCGTTATAGCCCTGTAGTTGGATGGGTCCAGCTTGTCTCCTTTCTTAAACACTGGAGTGATGAGACCCTTGCTCCAGTCTTCCGGGGTTTTACCTTCCAACCATGCTGCATTTATTATTTTGAGCAGGAGTTGTCTCATCGGCTGTCCACCAGTCTTCAGGGTTTCAGCAGCTATTTTGTCCCAGCCACAGGCCTTGTTGTTCTTCAACAATTTTATTGCTGCCTCTACTTCTTCAATTGTGAAAGGTTCACTTGGGTTATCTGTAGGTTGAGGGTCGGGTATGGTCTGAAGAGTATTTTCGTCCCTTGGAAATTGCGTGTTGAGGTGGCTGCTAAAATGTTGTTCCCAGCATTTCAACACTTCTGCAGGAGCCGTTTTTAAGATGCCATCCTTGTTCTTTACGGCAGGTTGCATCTTGTCTCGTTCTCCAGATAGTTTCTTAACCTTCTTGAAGAGCTCATGGCTGTTGTTCTTTGCGTGAGCAATTTCCATTTCCTCCACCTCTGCATCAAGAATTTTCTTTTTCCAGTTCTTCACTTCGTACTTGACCGTTTTATTGAGTTTTCTGTAGCTCTTCTTGTTGTTGGCCGAGGGATTGTTCATCACCAGGATTCTGGCTTTCCTCCTTTGTTCACAAGCCTTACAGACATCTTCTGGAAGACCTTTAACTTGTCTTGACCTTTTGAAGCAAAAGACATAAACAGTTAAGGTCACCATACATTACGGACGCGAGCGATGGCGCTAATTTACGGTGACTCTATACTCTATGGTGCAATTCATTAACCCTAAAATAATCATAGATAATCAAAGCTTCATTCAAGCCCTTTCTCAAGTGTAAACATCAAATTAGGGCTTTACAAAGTCCTATTATTCTTACAAGATTATCAAATAACATGAGGCATTTCTCCAATTAATATATATTAACAAGCTACAAAAGTTAGAGCAACATTTTATAATGAACTCACTTCTGTCCAATATTGTTATTTTATCCTTTCCAAAAGAGAAATTACCACCACACTTTCACTCAGATTTCTACTAACGCTGCAGTGCTTAATGCAGTCGAATTAAATTAACAGATGCAGCACCTATATATATCAAGGTATTAAACATTGAAATGCTTATAGAACAATAATATATAAAGCAAGTAGTACTTACAATTTGGCCTCAAGGGGAAGGGAATATCAGCTTGGCACTGTCACTGCTGTTGCCACGCCCAACGACTTCAATGGGCCGTATACTACACACACAAGCCGCTGCATGCTGCAATAACTAAATACAGTAGCAGGCTGGTATTCTGGTGGGCATCTCTGGCTGGCTTAGCCGGTGCCACTCCCTACAAATTTGGCAGAGAGCGCGAGCTACTCTGCTTCGCAGTACTTTCACGACCAACAACAAAATTAAGACTGCACTGCAATTTCATTGCCTTGCTAACACACCCAGTCCAAGTATCCACAGAACAAAGGCTCTAGGCAATTAGGGTTGCTACGCTACAACAACAACTATTGTACCTGTTCACGATGCATGGCTTGCCTGCCATGCCTTAGCAGTATACACATATAACAGCACACACACTATCCGCTATCTGTTGGCCTACACATAATCCACACTACAGTGCACATTCCATGCACACAGTGCGCATACCAAAGTGCTATACAACTGACTGGTTTGCTTAACCCACCCCATGTTTATCTATATTCTAACTCACAGATAAAGGACCTGGGAAAATCCTTACAAAGATAAATGTGGAAGCTCAAAGTAATTTTTGTGGAGTTAGACACTTTACAGGTGCACCTTTAATTTCTTATAGATAATATTTTTAAAAAGACATATTATAGGTAAACCAAACTGCCTTCATTATAAAACACAAAAGTATTTTTTACCACTCACGTTTATTATTTGGCATCTTGTTGAATTTCTGTGTTTGAAATCATTTTTAACAGCTAATTTACCCTACTCAGAACAAAATATATACAGTTTGTTAATTTAGATTTGGATCATCGTTTAATTATGAATAAAATATAAACAAGTACCGGTACAACGGATTTGCGGGACTAAATGTTGTTTGTATAACTTACCCCGGCTCTCCAGTAGCATATGGAGACGTGACACCAGCCACGGGCGCGCGACCACATCGTATGACGAGCAATCCGATGGTGATACCAGAGGCGATCGTGAACAGTAGGACCGGGACCAGACTAAGCTTCTTTAGGTCGGTCTGGACTACCTTACCGATGACGACGCTGAGAATCCCACTGGATAGACCTAGAACGGCTGTGACGATAGCTAAGATACGGACAAGTCGAAAATATAAATCGAGAAACACATGTTTAAGTACATTAAAATGACTCCGTCACATGGGCATAGGAGCACATATGTTTAAGGGGGTTGAGGAGTTTTGCCCGAATAACTGGTTCCCCAGTTCAACCTGACAAGAAAATACGGGTTATCCCAATTTAACCGCCTGAAAAAATAGACTTCTTTATGACTTTTTCCCGAATGATTTTGACATGTTTAATCACGAAGTGTTATGCGCTATAGAAAATGGTTAATTATTATTATTTATGATTTTGCTCAAATTATAACATGCTTTGGTCCTAATCTTGGGTGTGTATTGCCCGAATATGGCCGCTTTCAAACTCCAGGGGCGGGGAGGGAGTGCTGCAGCCTCTCCCCCCCCCCCCCCCCCCCCCCCTCCCCAGCGCCCCACCTCCTACGCTTATACGCTCCGTAATCAAATTCGGAAGAACAACAGTACAGCGCAATGCCTTAAAAATCACGCGACATCAAGCGTGTGTAGGATACGATACTAAAAGAGCGACAAAAGTGCAATATGGCACTTTACTGTGAGCTCTATGAATAGCGTCCATTTCATTTGAAAACGGAGTCCCTTTAAATCGTGATCAACATTTGGTCGTGGTGTGGCACGACACCACGCGCATGAATTCCAACGATGGAATTGTTCAAAATAAGTGAATGACCATAACGTTGTCATAGAATAAAATTCATGGAAGGGATACTATTTACAGGGATTTGTACTATAGGTTTTCCCATCCATTTTCAAACTATCGTCAATCAAATTAAATCAATGCTTACTTCAATTTCGTCCCGATAAGTTAGGAAACTGCAATTGCTACATTCGATTTAGTCATTTACCATTCTAATTGATCAATGGTCATTCTAATTCAAAATTGGCTTATTCTAATTCGTCATTTCGCAATGGAATTCGTCCCGACTGGTTATAAGACGCACAATGTGAAGTTCAAATTCATCATTGGTCATCCGATTTCAAGACTTAGTCGTTCAAATTCGTCATGTATAGTCTGGTTGCTCTGGTTCATATGTATTTTTCTATGGAAGCTCATACAATTCATTTCAAAAGCAATGACTTCGATAATAATTGTTTATAAAACGGTAAACTGATCACAAACAATTCAATTCGATATTGCAATTCACAAAACGATAGTTGACCAAAAGTCTGATTGATTGATCCATGCAATAGATCTGTGTTGGGAGAAACATTTCCATATCAAATGAATGATATACAAATACAAAAATTGTTCAATAGACGATAGACTAAAATTGTATGAATTTCCGGGACCCAAATCAAAGATAGAATCTGGGTTGAAATAAACAAAGGATAATAATGACGAGATGATGGAACAAAGCATCAAAAACAGCTTTCAATATTGTTTGACGAATTTGAATGAGAAATAACGAAATTAAATGCCTAATGACGAAATTAATCATCACATTGTACACTGGCAGGAGTGATCGGACGAAATTGAATGAGCTTTGACTAAAACGATCGGGTCATTGACGAACTTGGTTGCGAAAAAACAAACTTGTGCGATGAATGACGAAATCGAACATTACATATACGATCGGCAAAGGACTTTCCTGACGAAATTGAAGTTAACAATTATTGAAATTGAATGACGATTGCTTGAAAATGGATGGGAAAACCTATACTACTACTACTACTACTACTACTACTACTACTACTAATACTACTACTACTACTACTACTACTACTACTACTACTACTACTACTTCTACTACTACTACTACTACTACTACTACTACTACTACTACTACTACTACTACTACTACTACTAATACTACTACTACTACTACTACTACTACTACTACTACTACTACTACTACTACTACTACTACTACTTCTTCTTCTTCTTCTACTACTACTACTATTACTACTACTACTACTACTACTACTACTACTACTTCTACTTATTCTTCTTCAACTACTACGTCTACCACCACCACCAAAGCAATTAGTGGTGGGCCCGTGCCTATATGTATTACCTAATATGATAGACACCTGAACGGGGGTTACGGCGAACTGAGTTTCTAGGTAACGTCCAACATACGGGAATATTCCAGCGTTGGCGATCAGAAGGATAATCTCGGTGAGAATGAAAGCCATGTAGGTCACATTCGTCGAAAGTCGGAGCAGGGTTTGAAGATAACCTGTGAGACAGATTATACACGAAAAAACGTAATCATGAATAAAAAGCTTAAAGGGACTTAGTAACATTGTCCAAATCCTCAAAATCCAATTGGAATTCTAGCGGTTCCCTCATACCGTGCTGTATTCGTATTAAACAATAAAAGCATGGGACATGTTCCGGTTTTTCATATTTCCCTTTCCTTAAAAAAATATTTACGCTTGAAGTGTTCAGATGTTAAATTATCCACTGGATCGTCGAAACCGTGTACAAAGTGAGTGCGACCAACCAACCGACCAACCAACTAACACATTTAATGAATCATCCTTATTGCTGTATAATGAAAAAAGGATTGTGTAAAAAAGCCTATTAAATGATAATGTTACATTTTGAGTGCCAGAAGTTTTCCAGCTCTATGACATTCATGTATGTGTATTGGGTGGTGCCAAAGAG
>JBAMJV010011127.1:0-24196 GCA_037951105.1 Echinarachnius parma | reverse complement strand
TTTCATCTACAACTACCTCACTCCCTCTTTAAATCTCACTCCTCTTATCCTTCTCCCTTCCTCCTCCAACCCCATCCTCCCCATTCATATATACCTATTCTTCCATCAATTCTTTTTCTCTCTTCTTTTCTTTTCCTTCTATCCCCAACACAACAAACAAAAACCCCCATAAACACAACCAACATAAACACAATAAATATTCCCCCCCCCAACAATTTTCTATATACCCCACCAAAACTACCCCCCATCTACTACCCAACACCCACACCCCCCTTCCCTCCCCCCTTCCCACCTCTCCCCACAAAACAAATACAAAAAACAACACTTAAAAAACAAACAATAACCCCAATCAAAATCCCCACTCACCACACTCCACAAAATTAAATCCAATCATCACCTTACAACCCTCCAAATTACCCAAAAATAATACCCCCCCCCCCACCTCCTCCCCCACCCCCCCCCCACCAAAACTACCCCACAACCTCAACAATACCCCATCAACACCACACCCCAAACAAAACTCACCCAACCCTCTTCTCCCCATCTCCCCCTACATTACCACTAACCACCATATCCCACCCATCCATAATTTCATTCACATCTACCAACAAATTCAAACCCCACATCTCAATCCCTACACTTCCAACCAACCCACAACTATTACTTTCACCATTATTCCCCATACCCTCCCACCATAAACAACACATATTAACCACCTCTACCCAATTATACATAACCCATACAAACCCAACAAATCACCCATCAAACCCAATCACCACACACACCCTAACACCACAACACACAACAACTCACAAACTACTCAACAAAACACCAACAACACTACTCTAAACAACTATACAACAACTACTAACTACACCACAACAACTACTACTACAACACTACTAAATAACTAACAACTACTAACAACTAACTACTACTACCTACTACTAACAAATACTACTACTAACTACCAACACTACTACTACTAACTAACTACAACTACTACACTACTACTACTACTACAACTACTACTACTACTACTACTACTACTACTACTACTACTACTACTAAACTACTACTACTACTACTACTACTACTACTACTACTACTACTACTACTACTACTACTAAACTACTACTACTACTACTACTACTACTACTACTACTATACTACTACTACACCAACACTACTACTACTACTCTACTACTACTACTACTTACTACTACTACTACTACTACTACTACTACTACTACTACTACTACTACTACTACTACTACTACTACTAACTTCTACTACTTCTACTTCTCTACTACTACTACTACTACTACTACTACTACTACTTTTACTACTACTACTACTACTACTACTACTACTACTACTACTACTACCACTACTACTACTACTATTACTTCTAACAATCATTATACTAATAATAACAATAACAAAAACAATGATAATAATTTAATATTAATACAAATTATATTGCAAACAAATATTATATACAATTTCGACTTATATCTGAATACCACAACCAATTACGGGATATGTTTCAATCAGGGAAGCAAACTGCAATTAATTTGAAAGCTCTCATTTCCAATGAGCAAATAAATTAGCAATATCAAATTACCATGAAATTACACTTATGTGCATTGATATGTTGTTATTGACATGATTATTAAATAGTTGTCTTATTCTCTGTCCATTTTCAACTTATTTTTCAAAGCCGCGACTGCTAACTCAAGGAGTGATGGAATTGTGATCTCTGGCCTTCAGCCATCCCAGATCACTACCACACAGTGCGGGGGCATGTCTGGGAGTATGGTGGGGTCCGTCCATCCACACACCGCCGGCTACCATCAGGCTCCCAGTCCAGCCGTGCCAGCGGTTCAAGCCCACTGTGAATTAGAAGCAAAACTGCCCCAGACTAGCGGTCAAGCGTCCAAGAATGTTGTTGTCAGACAAGAAGCAGAAAGCATCCCTCATCAGCTGTACAGTGCCATGGTTGAAGATGACGCGTAGGGCAACTCTACTCCACCTCCATTCCCTGGAATGAAATAACCTTGCGATGGGCCTTCGACAAGCAGCGGGAATCGACAAGAAGAGTAGGTACTACAGCACTCTTATCAATCTGATCTCCACCGCTAACGTCACTTAATTGCGTGCCCTCGGAACATTGTCAGAGTTAATAATCTGATTAACAGGGTTATACATTTATTATACAGTACAGTATATTACTGTATATTTGTGACAGCCAGTGAATAGACCCCATGACCACCAGTCCTAGTCCAGTCCAGTCGTGCCAGCGGCCACTGTGCCCTCCGGTCAAGCCCAATGTGAAGCAAAGCCCCAGAGAAGTGGCCAAGCATCCAAGAATTCCAGATAGTATCCCTCATCAGCTGCACAGTGCCAGGGTCATAGGAACCAGGGATGGCAACGTAACGTTTATTCGGCCTCTAGCAGACTAGAAACTCTTGTATTTGCCAACAACAAATTGGGATATATGCAACACACAAGTTTATGTTCGGAGGCTATCTGATGTGTCATTTTGGCAAAGGGAGAGTCCTGATTTTAGTCATGATGTGGAGGCACAGGTTCTCACCGGACAATTGCAAATAAAGTGGACGGCAATCCTCTCTCTTTCTCTCTGGTTCGAGCAGCCAATGTGGGCCCCAGTGGTGGTGGAAATAAGACACTGTAAGAGTGGTCCCTAGAAAAACCCATTGGCCCGGATTCACAAAGCAGGTTTGTAGGAGGTTCGTACAAACCATGGTTTATCCATGGTCTACATCTATGGAGTGCCATTTGTAAACTGATGGAGAAAGAATGTAAACTCCTTACTTGTTAACAATGTTGATGGTACACATTTACAAAATGCACCAAATAAATGTTTGTCTTCTCACATGGTGAAATTTGCTGGTTAGCAAGCACTAACAGTCATATCATTAGAAATTAGATATTGTTTTACTTGTATACGAGCAGCACTCCATAGATGTACAAACCTCCTACAAACCTGCTTTGTGAATGTATGAACTCTTCTACAGAGTTATGACAAAGGAAATGATGACTTGCAATAAGATTGTGACGAATGGATTAAGAACTGACAGTAATCATTATTATGTTTAAAATGGGTTAGTTTGGTATTGAGCTTTAATGGATGATGTTGAAGTTCTAGTTTACATTACCATACGATCAATGGATATGCACAGTATGTAAGCTTTTGTAGTATGCATGCATCAGCTTCTTTCATCTAGGCATGTTTTCCTCAAAGGTCTGATTGTGACATAAATTATCCAGAGAGATATATCTAGACTTCTTAAATTTCTGATGAATGTCTTTTATTGTTACGTTGTAAATACCAACTGCATGAAGTATTAACTAGATTTGATGTTACATTTATATCTGGCCTCATGAGGATTTGAGAATATATCAAATTGCCAATAGGGGACTGAACTATTTCTAGAAACATATATTTTTCTTACTTAGAAATCTATTTTGAAATTCTATTTATATTTTACAATGTAAATATATATTTAATGCATTTCTTTGTTGTAATATAAGACTACTCCGCAGACACTGCATGTTTATAACAAATATATATATTTTTGAATGCCATGCAACAACAGAAAGGCGTTCTCATGAATAAGTGTTTACTTGGATTTTAATGAAATCTTGATAAAATACTCAAGTTAATGTATAGGAGTATACCTGTCTCACAGACGTGTTGTAATTTCAGTTTCTTGTAGGATTTAATACTATTATGTAATTGACTGCACATTATCTTTGACAATTTACAAAAAGTTTTAATTTGTATATCTGTTTATATTGTTAATTGTATGCAGTATTTTGTTGCAATTGCTTTTTCATTTCATTTCTGCTTATATGATTTTGAGAAAAAAATACTACTTAGTGCAAATTCATTAATTATATGAATATATTGTTAAATAAATAAATGACCGACTCTCAAAGTCTCAACATATGAATACATGACTTGTGTATACAATGATTTGAATTTGCCATAAATCGATTAGGTAGTTCTTCTTAATTCTCAGGAAATCTACACAAAACTGAGTGTGAAAGTGTCCAAACCTAAGAAAAAACTTGTACAAATTAAACACTGAGGGTTAAAGGGACATAATAGTACTGGGGACTTGTGAAACCATTTCACAGGAATGTTGATCCAAGGGGAAACAATAAGCACATCTCCGGTGGCACATGACAACCATCAATTGGCTAGTCAAATTTGGCACATGTGTGGAATGATTTTTACTAGTTACTAGTCTTTTTTAGCCTAGCTTAAATTGTTCAATTTAGTAGAATACCGGCCATTAATATGAACATATTGATAACATGTATTAATAACAAAATGCATTAATACACTGTATGAGGTTTTAGCAACTTCAGGAGTATGAAATATTGATATGAAATGTTAACAAATCACAAAATGCAAGGTTTTAATCTTTTTTTTGTTGGTGACCATTTTAATCATTGTCCATGCCATATTGTCATTAATATCAGATATACAGAAAAGAAGAAAGCGAGTACATGAAAGCAATCAATTAAAAAGTATTAACAGTTGAATGACTAATATAGCATTTCTTATCGACAAATCACAGACACAGTACTTGGCAAAGTAAAAACTGTGGGATTCTTCAATACAATTAATAATTTTACAATTTTCTGAAAATTATTGTCACAGGTTTTGGGGGTGTTACTAAGTCAAGATGGTTTCATCAAACTTTAAAACAATCTATGTTGGGGGTGATCTAGTTGGTAATAGTTCATTTTAAAGGATATCCTGAGTTATCAAGATTTGGAAAACAAAGTGAAATAAGAAGACATGGTATATCAGAAACATGCAAAGGAAAATACACATTTGTACATACATTATATACTGTCATTGAGATTCTTTAGTATTCACATTTAATTTATTATACATTTTCCCCCTTCTTAACGATAGCTGAAATACTATGAAGTACTTTCACAGTCAAAATTCCACGGCTGCTGTTATATATCTTACAGCTTCTACTACACGATACAAGCATGATTCACCAACAAAGGGTTTTCTTAGTAAACGATACACTGATTTCTAAATGTTTAATTTCACATTTCATATACATGTTGACATAGTAGTACACATGGACAAAGAAAAATACTACATAAAAGAATAAAAAGAAATCAAATTTGTATTTTTTTTTTTTACAATTGCACCTAATCATGTGTAACAGAAATTAGAAATACAATTTCATAGGTTTTGGGTATTTTAGCTTTTTAAGTCTGCATTTGAGAAGCTTACTAAAAAGGCATTCACAACAAAAAGAAAGCTTAATCTTATCAGAACCAATACAATGTTTTATGAACAATTTTATTTTGCCTGTATCCCGTTTTCAATATCGTATCATGTCCAGAATCGTCAATCATTCTTTCGAGAGAAAACAATTGTCCATTCAAAAATACAATACAAAATACAATACAGTTTCCTTTCAGCTTCACATAAGAATTACAACAACAAAACAGTCCCATTTTACAGTCGGTTTCTTATATTTTCACAAATTAAAAAGACTACTAGGTACATGTACATATTTGTGATAAGTGTTCCCTAGTTCTTGGGAAAACAGACATTTACAGCAAGGAGAGGTTAGAATATTATGACAATATATTTTGGCAAGTATATCTTTCCTTTTTTTTACTGACGATGCATAGACCATAATTGTATGCATTGAAAGTCAGTGTTTGTCTCTTAGTTTTAATAGTTCATCTTAATAGTCAAAATAAGTATGAGAAATTACTACCAGAACAGCCAGAATTGACCAATGTTTTACAAACACTTTAGGTTTGAAGTGATTATAAGAATTTGGATTCATGGTAATATTATTCAGGATACAGTGGAACGTCTTTATAACGAGCTCTGTTATAACGAGGTACCTGATACAGCAATGTTATTTCATGGGTCCAAGTCCTATGTATTGTATTGTTTTTAAGTCCAGATACAAGAAGATATGTGGTCTAACAAGGTAATTAGACCCAAGGAGCTTGTTATAATGAGGTTTCACTGTATAATCTAAACTTGGTACACGGAATTCTTTTGAGTGTATAAGATTTTTTTAAAGGTAGATAAATCCAATTATTTTTCCTATTTGAATGTTTCTGCGATACTCTAAGGCACCTGTAAAACAAAAACAGACTATATGTTTTCTTTTTTCCCAAAGCGCCGCGAGCGTCGAAAGACATAACTTGCGCTATATAAGTATCCACTATTATTATTATATATGATGTTTTGCAGTGGACTGTAAGATTATGCTAGCCTACAATTTCCAAATCATTGGGCCTCTTGGATCAAGAAAAGATATGATTATAATACAGGTACTTTAATAATAAATAAGACAAATACACATCCAAGTCTAATGCTACACATTGCATTCATTCTAAACAGCATCCAATATAAACTCCATAATCATTTACTTTACCACCTAGACTAAACAAATAATACATTACTTTCTTTTAAACCCGACATTATAACAATCTGAACTCAGTATTTCTATTATGCATCTATGGAATGCTTCACAAATTAAGTTCAAAGTTTACTTTGAATTAATTAGTCCTTACAGTTACGTCACCTCACATTGCCTTCTCCCATAAATATATCTCGTTTTTTAATTATACCTAATAAACAAAAGCACTACATAATATAAGTCAAAGCAATTTCTCTCATAACATTATAAAATAAGTTCACGCCCTCAATGCCCTAAAAGTGATCAAGTAGAGAAACTTAAACTTAGCATGACATCTGAACAAATTGCACCCATTGCAGATGTCATTATGTGAATTACAGAAAACGTTTTTTCTGTTATGGAATGGCATATAGCTAAGAAATGGGGCAGCAAAATATAAGAAATTATGGAGGTTAATACATTCTTGTAAAAGCATTGATATACAATACATAATACTTTGACAATATCAACCACTTACTGTCTTATTTATACACTATATGAATACAGGGCCTGCAGTAAATGTGTATAACAAAATGATTTTGAGTTCTCTTCATAAGAGACACAATTTTTAAACTATAAAATGTTGTATCCTACTATCCATTCATCACAGGACTATAATATTCCAAATGCTTTACAAAGTGGTTAATATATTTTACAGCTACATGTATGCAATGAGCTTATCGTTGCTTCGTATACAATGTTTTCATCTAACGGAATTCAATAGGAAGGCAAAAATTACAATAAATACTGTACTAAAAAAAAAGGAAAATTAATTATGAAAACGTTTTAATGAAATTCACATTTCTACACAACTTGACTATATCCACAAAATGGCTATTTACATTGGTTTTGTAACTTCGGGCCGAGGTTTACACTACACTGGCTACATGTATGTGTCCTTACCTCTCATAATTATATCCGACAACGTAAGGAGGGACATAGATATATTTCACTTTAACATTGTTTACCACCCATGCACGGTGCAGTATTTAAAAATGGTCAATAGCGATGCAACATTTACCGAGTACACTTGACTACCATTGTATAGACACTATACACGATCGAGCCAGTGCTAGGGGGGAATAAGGTGCAATTTTCATATACCATGTTGTTCAGACCAAGATAAATGTTCATATATATATATATATATATGATTCATTAATTATAATTTCAATAAAGCTATACATTTAAATTGAGTGTCGGTGTACAGTGACCCAGTATATTTAAACATTTGTAACCAGTAAAAGGTGCTTTAATGTTACAGATCTCGAGTCTGATAAATCTCCAGCACTTTCATTTACTGGGCAAACAAGGTTCAACACTCTAGCAGGTGTTTGCGTTTGGGAATGTGAATGCGACTAGCGACGGTGCAAGTTATTCTGATCAAATAAGTGTGTGAGCGCACCATTAGTCGCAACTCTCTTTGAGTAAGCGAGATTCAGATCACGCACAAGTGCATGTAAAGCCCATCACAGACTACACTACACAATCTGATCCAAATATCCAATCCGACGACTGATTAAGGATCTTAACTATACAGCAGGTTTTAAATATGCACATTTTGCTTTAGTTCAGATACGCAGTTGTTCGACGGAGCAAAATCAGATCATGTAGTGTGCACAAATTAAGGATCTTAACTATACAGCAGGCTTTAAACGTGCATGCACATTTTGATTTCGTTCAGAGATGTATTTGTTCCACAGAGCTAAATCGTGTAGTGTGCACCGATTAAGGATCTTTACTATACAACAGGCTTTAAATACGCACATTGTGCTTTAGTTCAGATACGCAGTTGTTAGACAGAGCGAAATCGGATCGTGATAGCATGCCGTCTCTAAGGACTTGAGCTCTTTAAATAGCGCCATCTACCACAACGATACATCACTTTAAAGGTTGGAATAAGGGTCATAAAGGGGGAAGGGAAGGGAAGGAGTTTTGCATCATATTAAGGATACACGGGCCTCTCTAGAAGACAGAGGACTTTCATTCAGTGAGGGGACTTCTGGGATCATCTGTCCTTGACCGGGCGGGCGGGCGGCGGGCGGGCCAGAGAGATAGAGACAGCAGGGGGGAGGGAGGGGGGGGGGGGTCACTAGCAGCACCCGCCAGCCCCTTGTTGTCCCCTGTCACCTGTGGGTTGTGCCGGGTTCACTGTGTTGTGCTGGGGGCCGAGCTTGATACCGTTAGCCTGCGGAGAGAACAGAACAGATCAAACGAGAATACATGAAAGAGATTTGCAACATTTGGCAAATTGGGGTATTAATCACGTTCAGTGATATTTCTAGTTTAGTAGGATGAAGAGTTTCCAAATGTTAATTAAATATTCATGGAAACCAATTTTTCCAACATTTTAGTATAGTGGAATACTAAAACTTTCCTCTTTCATATATCAGAAAATTGTTTTGGTGGAATGGACTACTAAAACTATTATCTTTCATTTATTAGAAAATTGTTTTTGAGTGTTTGTTCCCTTTAAAGGACAATGAAATCCAGACAAACTGTTGTTTGCACTATAAGACACTAAATAGGATTAATAGTCCCTGAAAATTTGAGCACAATCAGTCAAGAAATAAGAAAACTATGGCTCTTTGAAAAGAGCCATTTGTATCTACGAGTGACTCAAATTGACAACGCACTCTGGCAAAGTTGTGGACTACTACCCATACACAAAATTTCACAAAATTTCAATTTTGTTCAATATTCTCAAAATGTATGTTTACCCTTCGTTTGAGTTCAACATATGTTTTGTAGAATGCATTTATAAATAACATATCACGAGTTGGGGGAATGGAAAAGTGTGACTATGAAGAAAACTGTAAAAATGGGAACATTTGTGTACAAACCTATGGGGAGTTGTCCACACACTTATCAGAGTGCGTTGCCAATTTGAGTTCCCCATAGGAATAAATAGACATCTTCAAAGAGCCATAGTTTTCTTGTTTCTCGCCCGATTATGCTCTAACTTTCAGAGATTATTCCTCCCAATCTCTTCAAGTCTATGAAAGTAACATTTTATTTGGGTTTCATTGTCCTTTAACCATCAGTTTCAAACTCCTTACACGCTATCCCTTTAAGGGAGAACATTGCTTACCTCATTGTTGATATCAAAGACACCCTCCTGTATCTTCTGGTAGATCTCCTTGGCAGTGTTCATGAAGGCCTCCTCCAATGGACTACTGAAACTATTCTCTTTCATTTATACATGTACCAGACAATTGTTTTGGAGGATGTACATGTAGGTTCCCTTAAGGGAGAGCTAGGTGCTTACCTCATTGTTGATATCAAAGACACCCTCCTGTATCTTCTGGTAGATCTCCTTGGCAGTGTTGATGAAGGCCTCCTCCACGTTGGCAGCCGTCTTGGCCGACGTCTCCATGAAGATGAGGCCGTGCTCCCTCGCAAACGCCTCGCCTTCCTCTTTCTTTACGTCCCGTCGCGCTTCAAGATCACTGAGAGGATTGAAAAAGTCCATTACTTTATGTAATACACTAATTACATAATATGAAATAATAATACATAAGAATTATGAAAAATCATTTAATATTTAGAACATACTAGCTATAATTCTTCTCTGATGTGGGCAAAAAAGGTCAGTTGAAAACTAAAAATAGATAATGCCTCTTGCCACTTGTTGATGGAGTTATAAAAACAGTTTTCACCCAAAACTGTCGGTTACAAAAAGTTATCCTTTACACTACATAAGTCGTATGGGTTGATAAATCCCTACAATCTGATTGGTTGAGAGCAAAATTTGTGCAGACAATTAATTGTACTGGATGCATGAAAAGTCATGCGTCCGGTAAAAAAATCATGCGTCCGGTAAAAATTTCATGCGTCCGGTAAAAAATTTCATGCGTCCGGTAAAAAAATCATGCGTCCGGTAAAAAATTTCATGCGTCCGGTAAAATTATTTCATGCATCCGGTAATTTTTCTAATTTTTAATTTTTTGACTTTTATTGGGGCGTAACAATGCCCATTCTATAAAACAGATGATGCGCAAGTTTATTTCGTGGGTCGGTGGAATTGTTTGCACGCGGTAACTATGGAAACTATAGTCTAAACCCACTCGGCTTCGCCTCGTGGGTTTAACAGTTCCATAGTTACCTTGTGCAAACAATTCCTACCGACCCACTCATACCTGCGCATCATTTGTATACTAACAACAAAAATTACTATTTTGTTACTTACCTCTTATTACCGATGAGCATGATGACCATGTTTGAACTTGAATGCTGGCGAGCGTCTTCTAACCACGTGGTCAGATGGTTGAATGTGTCGCGTCTAGACAGGATAAAAAGGAAGGATTTTGTTCGTTATCAATAAAAGGCTCGCTTTTTACAGTTAATGCAAACGTATGAATAATAATAAAATATTAAAACATCAATATAAAGTCAATAATGACACTAGAATAATAATGTACATTAATGAGAACAAAGAATTGTTTGATATTCTTTGAACTCTGTTCTGCATTAGGCGGTATACAATACGCAAGCCTCCACACTTACTTGTTTTCTCTACTGCCCCGTTCGGCCAAGTAAATTCACAAATTTCAAATTCTACTAGCCAAGACAGAAAATGTACTCGCCCGCTTACTTCTTGATGAGAATTGCATGTAAGGAATTACATTTTTCTCTTGTAGTTGACCAATAATTTAGTTGCCCTATCGGGTAACCAAGCTAGACCATTTATGACATTTTAAGTGCCCCAAATCAAAATTTACTTGCCACGGGCAATCAGGCAAGTGCTAGTGTCGAGCCCTGCGATACGTTATATCGTCGCTGGGCAATTTAAAATTTACGGTATCGATAGCAAAATACGATACATACTTTTTTTGAAGAAAAAACATTTTGGGCAATTATTTTGTTTAAATGCCAAATTCAGTAACTATGTTTAGTGAAAAGGTTAGGTAGGCTTTATAGCAACCAAGTCGTTTAATTTGGCGTATGCTCAGTTCTTTTTTAACGGAGTTATTACGCATTTCTTATATTGTCCTTATTACACGCGATATGATGCGCCGATATCGTGCATGTAAAAAGGACAATTATGCAATTGCCCTTTTACGCGCATTGACAATGCACAGCCAATGCGCGCGACGTGGCGCGATAATGGGCAACAAAAAGGGCAAAGTCCATTTTGTCCTTTTTGTTGCCCATATCATACGCGCACGAGGTGCGCGTTGAGTCGTGTATGCCAAACATGCAAAAGGGTAATTTCATCGCCGCTTCAATTAAAATTGGTTAAACTTGTGGCCTTACGTATGTGCAGATATTGTAACCAATGTTATGTTTTTACGGAAAAGTAGTCAAATAACACACTTCATTCGTTATAAGTGTATTTATTCTTATCCAAATAACACCGCTCGGCAGTTCGTGAAAAACGTTTTTGTCCTTTTTGTTGCCCAAATACGCGCAATGTTTTCATTTTGTTCTTTTGTTATTTTTGATTTTCTCAAAAAGTAGGGCATTATATGGGGATTCTAAATGTATCATCGCATAGGTATTTAAGTACTCTATCTGAAAATAAAATAAAAACAAAATCGATATTTAACGATAATATCGGCCAATTTGCCCTTTTAATTGCCCAGCGACGATATATTTGTTATTATTATGATGCACGTACCTGGTGATGTCATAGACTAGTAGGGCTCCTGCAGCACCCCTGTAGTATGACCTTGTGATGGACCGGAAGGACTCTTGACCTGCCTACATGACACACACAAGCAAGGACAAAATACAGTTTCATTATTAACTTTGTCTCTATTTTACCAACAAACATGTTTTCTGTAAATAATTTCAATAAAACAGAATAAATTTGTGTATACTTGTTTGCGTGTACAGTATACAGTGTAAACATTTCTGATGCATGTACAAAATTAAGGTGATCCGATCTCTTTTTTTTTCATTTTTTGGTGGCTCAACATCAATTTTGGTGGCCCTGGGCCACTGCCTTGTATTAACTACTATTATTTTTTTGGTATTATTATAACATTAGTCTCAGCTTAATGGGGTAACATTTAAAGCAGTTCACCTGTTAAAAGGGTACGATTTGACCAACATTAAAATACCTCAAAGGTTTCAATCATAGACATTTCATTGGAGAGTACTGTAATAGCATCATTATTCATCATTTGTTGATTTCATTAGTTTTAGATTATTAATACTATTATTATCATTATCAATACTTTTATTATCATTATTAGTTTCATTATTATAATCAGATTAATCACCATTAATAGTATTATTTATTTGGCAAATTATAAACTAGTATGGTCAGAATATCTCATTTCTTGCAAAAATCAGCTTCAGTTTTGCAGCATTCTAGTCTTTATTTTCATGTACAGACAGTACAGTATAAGCTTAAATGCTGAACTTGTTGTCTTTTCCAATCCAAGTGAATTTGTTTTTGCGTCAAACAAAGTAACAAATTCTAGTCAGCCTGAACATCTCTCCACACAAGTCTCATTTAAAAATACAAAATATTCTAAAATGATTCACACAAAAAAAGATTGCTACATGTCCACCTCTGACGACCTCAACATCATGTTCCCAAAGAAAAACAATTATTTATGGGGCTACTTTTCAAGCCTGCCTGCATTAAAATAGCACTCTAAAGTTTAGTTTGAATTAAACACAATGACAATTTTATACAAGGGCTCTTTTTAAAGTAACATTGTCCAAATCCTCAAAATCCAATTGGAATTATAGCGGTTCCATCATACCTTGTTATATTTGTATTAACAATGAAAGCATGGGACAGGAAACCGTTTCGGTTTTTCAAATTTCCCTTTTGTTAAAAAGATATTTACAATTGAAGTGTTCAGATGTTAAATTATCCACTGGACCGCGAAAACCATGTACAAAGTGAGCGCAATGAGTTAGTGAATATCACTTTGCATTTTTGCTCATTACTCGGCCATATAACGTCCATTTGACTTGAAATTTTCACACAATACCCTGTGGACATATCAGATAACAACAATATTCATTGTACCAACCATTTATAATTTTTTGCACCGTATATCAACAAAGTTACTAGATCCCTTTAACCGCTTTGTGTAGCGACGCAGACTCAAAGTTAGACACTCTGTGAGAACGAGGCAGAGCTGCCAACCTAGCAAAACAGATAACGGGATCCCAGATGGCCAATAAAGGAATTTGAACCAAAGAAAAAAAGGAGATGAATTTTTGCAATTAATTTTGCAATGACTATTAAGTAGAAAAGGAAATGTTGTGTTCAATGAGACAATTTTAGTCACTCAGGATTGTTTTTGTTTGGATACAAAATTTCACTGCATCCAGTGCAAGTCCAATTATAAAGGAATCAAAAGATAATGGGCTGCATTACATTCACTCGGCAATGAATATACAATGATTGAAAATCAGGGATTTAGGGGAAATAACTTGTTTGTTGTGGATTTCATTACAACTGTCATTAGTTTTTATTGTTATTACTTTTATATTTACATTATCATAATGACTTTTATTAATACTATTATAATCATCATTAAAGGGTACCACCACCCAAAAATAATATTCTTATAAATTAAAGGTAACATCTTTAGTAGTCCATTTCATCAACAAGTTCAGAAAAATATGTTTCCAGAAAAAAATATATAATTGGAAAAACATCACCATTCTAAAGCATGCGTTCATGGGCCTGCGTGTACGAAGACTACCTTTGTCCAGAGCGAAGGAATCGTCCGGGATTCTATTGTCTCCAAACGTACATGTGAATAGAATTGGCGCACTCGCAAATGTTTGGTGCGTACAGAACCATGACATAATAATGGTTCCACAAGTGGTGGTAATTAATTGCATTGTTTATGAATTACACAACCCTATTTGATATCGTACCAAAACATATAATTATGTGTTGTTCTTTGCCTAGTGGTCCCCTTTAATATTATTATTTATTTTACATGTTAAGAGAAGGAATAATTCTGGCAAAAAAGGTTAGCAGCTGTAAGAAAAAGTAGCAATCAGTGACTTACTGTATCCCAGATCTGTAGCTTGATTTGCTTGCCATCGATGTTGATCATTCGTGCACCAAATTCAACTCCTAAAAAGAGATAAAAACAGAAGATTTTAAAAAAGTGATCAAGACATTTTGCTGAGAAGTGAGTATTCCTAAATCAATTTAAGATTGTCATGCTTGGAGATGTAGAGGGGGGGTGGGGGGGGGGGGGTGGGGGCTTGAACATTCTTAACTAGACTATTTTGTGCGGACACTAGTACAGTGTGTATTCCGCACCGCACTGTACGCGAGGTGTTCGCAAATTGTCATTGCGCCTCTGACAAACTCTGATTTACAAATCAAAACTACAGGTATACAATGTACATATCATGCTGTAAGGTTCTTACTACCAATTTTTATGATGAAATTAATTATTAAATATGCCGCCCATTGGAGGCTAATCATGCTTATCTTGAAAGCTAAGGCCTAAATGTAGAATGTAAACAAGCAAAAACGCTAACAAATGTTTCTCTCTAAAAACCATTACTCAAGTTTCTCTTCAAACAACAAATACATTGAAAATATCTACAAGGCTTGCTTTAGACAAGGCTTGCCTTTAGACAAGGCTTGACATTAGCAGTGGCCCGGGGCCACCAACAATTTTAAAAAGACAGATTTTGGTGGCTCAATCGGGTACTTAAAGATAAAAATGTTTGAAATATTTCTTCTGTTTTGTGGGGCCACCACAAATTCCATTTGGGCCACCAAAAATTGGAGAAAAAAAAGCTAATGTGGAGAACTGCTTTATAATTTGATTTTTCTGTTGGCCTGCATGGTCACCTACATGTAGGCACAAGTTTCAGGTGGCCTGAAGAATCTTCCATTGGTAAATAATTTTTTTTGAATCAATTCAACATCATTAACAGGATCATCGTATTTGAATTTCTAGTAGCCAGCCGTCCCACCTTTTTAATGATTTCAGGTGGCCTGCCAGCATTCCTAGTGGCCATTGGCACCAGGGCTGAATTTGAGCCCTGATGTGTATGCTCATCCTGATGTGTATGCTCATTAGTTTTGAGCACCCACGCTGCCATATCTCTCCAAGTCTCATACCCCCTTTCTTGACAACAGTTAAAATCCCCTCTTTCTTGGCAACAGAGATTGTACCCACAGGGGGTTATGTAATATTTATCAGAATGCTGGGTTACCATGGCAGCATTCTCGTTACCATACCCTGCCTGGGGAAATTAGGAATGTCAAATATGGTCTCAATGGAACCCTTGTAAATAACATGGGACTTTCTTAGGCTTATAGTATTATGCAGGGCTCAACACTAGCACTTGCCCTGTTGCCCGGGACAAGTAAAAATTAATTTGGGGCAAGTAAAATTTCATAAATAGTTAAGTTTGGTTGCCCGATCAGGGAACTACCATCTCTATTCAGCTGCGAGAGAAAAATGCCATTCTTACAATCAAACTACCTAGGACAATTACTTTGCTATTTTGGGGCTTACTGGGGCTTTTTCGTCTTGTATAAATTTATTTGTTTTATATTTGTTTTTCTTAGCCATTGTAATAAATAATTATAAAGATCCGTCCTATAGTGAAGACAAAGATTCTCAGTCAAATAAGTAGAACATTTTGCATGCTAACTAATAAATATGATATACACAGCGAGGGCAATTTTGTACAACAATTTCATTTTTTTCGCCCCCATGTTTTGGCTCACGGGGGCGATTATAAGGGTTTGGGGGGGGCAAATCGTTCTTTGCCCCCGTGTATTTTTGTTCACTGCCCACTATAATATTCTTGCACATGTACATGCATTTAACATGTTCCCTACTAGTTTTTGCACTCCCCATAGAGTTAATACAGGACCCACCATGTTTCAGAAGGCAATGGGTTAACATGTGTACATCAAGGCCCGCACTCGCACTGGCCCACTGGCCCGGGGCCAGTGAAATTGCACTTGGGGCCAGCAAAATGTATAAAAGTCATATTTTGGTGGCCCGATCGGGCAAGCAGAATTGCAACCCGACATTGACAAACTGAAATCTTTTATGTCATGCTTCATCTGTAATCATAGGTTTGATATTAGGAAAGAGTGATATTTTGAATAGTAAAAAGCTTACTCATGAAATACAATTTTGGGGCCAGTAAATTTTCTTTCGGGCCACCAGAATAGGGGAAGAAACTATTTCACTGGCCCGAACGGGCCACTGACTAAAAAGGTGAGTGTGGAGCCCTGTGTACATCCAGTTGCTTTTAAACACCTACAGGGTTAAATTGGATCAGGTACATACTATGTACTGTACAGTGCAGTATAAAAAAGAAAAAAGAAAAAGATAACACACTTTTAAAACCTGACTCATCTTATAATTCATATTGCCACAGGATATATGAACGTTAAATGTGTGCATATTTTGTAATTACGTGCGTGTCATATTTATTGATATTTGCACACATATCTACTTTAGATTGCTAAGTTACTAATGAGCCTTGGTTATTCAGGATAAAGTGTCTCACTGAGTTTTGTGACTGGCATAATATTTAAATAAAACGAGGTGTGCTTTCCACACATGTATTTTTAATAATTAATACAATTCAAAGATGTGTATTTGAAAACATGTTATGGGCCCCATAACTTACAATGATGATTTACGATTAATCGTACAATTGATAGATTGATCTGAATACATGTAAATTACACATAAACTTCAAAGCAATATGATACGGGGCCCTGATCTAAACAAACTTGTATACAAGTAATAGCCCGGTCACATATCAACGGATTGCGCAAACGGATGTCAAACGGAGAGCTAAATTTTCCATCCGTTCTATACGTTTCTTGTCCGTTCCTTGTCCGGTGATGTACGTTGTTCTATGTTTTGTACATGAAGCAATGGAGACGACTTTCATCACCGGATAATTTAATTTCGCAAATTGTCTATTCGTTGGGCATACGTTTCCGATATCCGTTGATATCTGACCGGGCCATAAGCACTAAGCACTTACATGTACAACCATCATCTTATCAGCTTACCTATTGTGAGATCGTGTACTGGCTGGAATCGTTTATCTGTGAACTGTAGGAGCAGACATGATTTACCAACACCTGTTGTAAAGAAATAAAACATAATGGAAAACATCAGTATCTGTATGAAAATTGTAATTACAAAATACTTGAAAAGGATCAATTCATATTCTGGTTGTGTTTTCCATAGAACCTCTGTACTACTCAGTATTATTTCACAATAAATTTTGTTTTAAAACAGTGATTATGTTGACGAAGGTAATAATTCTGAAATAATTTCTCATCCCTTTACAATCTTATTTAAACAACAGGCATCACAGAATAAAGACCACCGAACTAATGTAAACAAATATTTAAACAGGGATGCACACTAACTGCTCAGTCCAGTAAAATAATTTACTCTCAATTTCTGGTAGCCCTAGTGCCAAAACAACACATTTACTGAACTTACAAATCCCTCTCTATTTTATTATTTGTTTTTTTGTTAATTTCCATAGACCCATAGCAGTCAATATGCACAGTTCAGAACTTAATTAATCTCCTAGGCCCTAACAGTGAGTTAGTATGCCACAATTTTAACTGCAGTTTGTCCACCATTGACATGATGTTACAGAGTTAATTGCAGAGGGCAATAAGATTCAACAATGACCTTGCACACATGTGCGCTGGAGCAGTAGAGCACACACTACTGCACTCTATTCAACACACACAGACATACACATAAATATGCACAAACAGATACACACACATCAATTCTGTGGGTACAGCAAAGACTTGCCATCTGTGATCACTGATGTGTCCAAGCCTTTGTTCCAAGAATTCATGGGACTAGTGAAAGTCCATACACACAACAAAAATGCATCAATTAAAGGGACCATTTTGAGCTGGATAAGTCAATATACTGCTGATTAAAGGTATCTACATGTAGTAACATAGTCAAAATCCACAAAATTTACTTAGAACTCTAGTGGTTCTCATATACCCCAACTCCATAAAATGTTGATAATTTAAAACTTATCATCACATTAAAGGACAATGAAACCCGAGCAAACTGTCAGTTTCATAGACTAGAAGGTATTAAGAGGAATAATCTCTGAAGTTGTTGGAGCATAATCGGGCAAGAAAGAAGAAAATTATGGCTCTTTGAAGATGTCCATTTATTTCTATGAGGGACTTAAATTACTACGCACTCTGATAAGTTTGTGGACTACTCTCCAGGGGGGAAAAAAAAATGTCTTTCTAGGGGGCTCCTTTTTTAAAAGTTTGCCTGCATGAAAATAACAAAAAATGTGTGTTGCAAATGCAAAATTATTGGGGACCTTTTTTTGCCCTGAGCCCCGTGTATTTTTTTCACTGCTACTCGCCATGTACACAAATTTCCCAAATTTTGAATTTGTCTTCATAGTCACACATTTCCATTCTCAAAACTCATATGTTGTGTATTAATCGATTCTAAAAAAACATGTTGAACTCAAACAAAGCCTATATTAAAGGGCTAACATATATTTTCAGAAAACTTACATTTTATGCACAAAACATTGTGGGAGTTGCCAGAGTGCGTTGCCGATTTGAGTCACTCATAGAAATAAATGGGCAATGCCATGGTAATGGTTAGTAACGTTACATTTTATGTCATCTTAAACAATATAGGATACATAAAGATGCCTGAATACTTTCTTTACATTTTTGGTACATTCAATACCTCCTGACAAAACCTTCTTCACACAGTACATTTCAATGTGACAACACAAACTCAAACTTTGGTTAGTCAAGTTACACAAAAATATATAGGGTTGCATGTCACTCCAATCATGGAATTGCCCAAATGGCCATTTCCAAAGAGCCATAGTTTTCTTATTCCTTGATCAATCATGCTCAAACTTTCAGAGATTATTCATCCTATTAAGTGTATCATAGTTCAAACAACACTTTATCAGGATTTCATTGTCCTTTAAATGATATACAGTACAAAAGTCAGTAGTGGCATTGCTTTTTAAAGCCTGCATTCCCAGTAAAATTGTGTTTGCGTTTGTTGTGAAAAATAGTGCATGGGATAAGTGCATACACTTAGAAAATTCTTAGAATATGATACACAATCAAACGTTGTAACTTGTAATTCATTGTATGCTACAAGTAAATTTGTGAAACACCTCAACCGGCCAACATTGAACAAGAAATTTCAGCAGCATTTTGATTGAGTTGCATTGCATCGCCAATGGTAACTGTGATCAGCGCCGTCCATAGGACGGAGCTGTGAAGACGAGACGTTAAAAAATTTGGAGAAATTTTGCGACGGGTGGTTTCAAGAACTTTACATCTATTATTATTTATTTTTTTTTTAGTTCTA
This sequence comes from Echinarachnius parma, assembly GCA_037951105.1. Taxonomy (NCBI): domain Eukaryota; kingdom Metazoa; phylum Echinodermata; class Echinoidea; order Clypeasteroida; family Echinarachniidae; genus Echinarachnius; species Echinarachnius parma. The sequence continues at coordinate 4,374 of JBAMJV010011127.1, read as the reverse complement.
GACATGAATTAAACCTTCAACCTACCTTGCTTGCTATTTAATTTGTTGCAAAAGAATGATAACTTAATTCAAAATAAACTAACCAGTTTACTGCAGTAATTTCCAGTAATCCCTATTATGTGTACAAAATCAATAGGGATTACTGCACACAAACGTTAGGGGGGTTAGTTTATTTTGACCAATACTGTACCTCAAATTGATGATGATGATGATGATGACTGTTATTTCCTTCGTCTTTGTTCGCTGCAAGCAATGTCAGGTGACCGAAAACTCGTCGGCAATGCATAGCGCATGCGCGGGGCGATCGGTTGACTAATAGCCAGGGACTGTATGTACCGTACTCACATGTATGGTACGTTGGATTCGGTACGTAGTACAGGGCATAGGGTGCATTGCCGACAAGTTTTTGATCACCTGATATTGCATGCAGCGAACAAATTCGGAAACCATTTTCGTCACTTCTGTAATCTTGCCAGTTTTATAGTAAATTTCAGTATGAATAAAACGAATGGAGCATCAGACATTTTACGATTTGGATCATTGATGCCCATGCATAACATAATTTGTAAGTATGAACCGAGATATGTTATTTAAAGTATGATATTGTGTTTTTTTTTATAAGTGTGTTTGCCGTTAAAGCCTATAAAGTGTTACCATCACGGTATACACACCTCAGTATGCCAGGCGCCGTACTGTACGTACGGCGCCTGGTTAGGTTACGCCAATGGCAATGCCAGCAATGGGCCAAGTGAGTAGCCAGTTTTTAAAAAACAAGTCATTGCAAGCAGCAACAAAAATTGCTCTCACGTTTGTCGACAATATCTCTGTATGCGCGATACAACAAATCGCAGCATAATTGTAGCACATAAAACTCCACTTTTATTCTCCATTAAAGTTGCAGGTTATTTTGATTTTGGGTTGATTTTTGCTCTAAAACTGGCGGAAACTCATCTGTGCCAATATGACGCATGCGAAGAACAATCATTCATCATACTCAAACATCAGTTAACCGTCAGTGTCGGCATTGTCTTTGTCATGATTGTGTAGCCGATCAATTAACAAGTTTGTCAAGTAACAACATTCCCAAGCTTGACGAAGTTTACAATTCTTCACACCGTTTAATTATTGTTATTATGAGTAAGACGTGTGGCGCAGTTGTGCGGGAAATACATGATAATGATAAATAAGGCCAGACATATAAAGGAGCACACTTTTACAATCATACAACGTCAACGGTACTGGCACTAATTAGTAATAGTATTACTATTAATATTACTGTCGTGGCATACATTTCGTACAATGCCAACGCAATGCCAATGGCCAGCAATGCTCATGCATTCAGTTGCGTTGTCATTGATTTGCACAGTAGAATCTGTAGTGTAGAAATGAATGGCGACAAATAATGACACAACACCAACAGCATGTAAAATAACGTTTTCAACGCCCAAACACTCTTCAAATCACACCATATTTTACACACTGCTAAAGCTTACCCGTATCTCCTATAATAATATATTTGAATAAATATGCATACGACATCTTGGCCGGAAATTCGTAAAATTCTGTTCGTTATCGCCTCAGTCTGTGATCTCTGCTTCGTTATGACGTCACTGAGATTCAACGTGTAGAGCACTGCGCCTGCGCATTGCGTTTAGGGAGAGGTACGTACATTTTGTGCAGAGGATAACAAGACAGAGTGGAGATAATTAATTGTCAATATGGATGGACATCAGTCGTTTGCTCCTAAAATCATCACGCATCACCCCATCAATTGTCTTTGTCTTGATTATATAAAGTTTGTCAGCTGATAACTCACTGTTCCATTTCAGACGGCGTTGGTACAGTTACTCCTATCACAACATCATCAGGTGAACGTACTATTGGTACCTACTACCTTTGGTTTTTGTGCTGCAAACAGACACTAATTGAATACATTTCATTATAAACTTTGTAGTCTGATAATGCCTTCAACCATAACAAGTCCAAATGGTCATTTGGCGTAGCGTACAGTAGCCTGGACTGATTGAGGAGGGGGGGGGGGGGGGGGGGGGGGGGGTGATTGGGGGCACGCCCCGGGAAGGAGCAATACTGGTATGTGCCGCTTTTTACCCCCTTTTTCAGAGCCGAGCCGGCCGCTCCTAAGGGTATGATTTTCATCAACCGCCGCTCCTAAGGGTCCCATTTTCATCAACCGCCGTTCCAAAGGGTCCCATTTTTTTTTTGTAAAGGCAGATCGCCGCCCATCACCGCTCGTAAGGGTCTCATTTTCATAAAAAGGGCCGCTCCTAAGGGTCTCATTTTCATAGAAAAGGCCGCTCTTATGGCCCGCTGAGTTGGCTGAGGCACACCCCACTCCTAAGACCCCCATTTTGAGGCACACCCCCGCCCTTAAGACCTCCGTTTGAGACAACCCCGCTCTTTATAGACCCCTGTTTTGAAGTTGGCTGAGGCACACCCCCGCTCCTAAGACCCCCGTTTTTAGGCACACCCCTGCTTTCTAAGACCCCCGTTTCAGTGAAGCACATCCCCGCTCCTATAAGACCCCCGTTTTGAGGCACACCCCCGCTCCTAAGACCCCCATTTTGAGGCACACCCCGCCCCTAAGACCCCCTTTTAAGACAACCCCGCTCTTTATAGACCCCCGTTTTGAAGTTGGCCGAGGCACATCCCCGCTCTTTATAGACCCCCGTTTTGAAGTTGGCCGAGGCACATCCCCGCTCCTAAGACCCCCATTTTGAGGCACACCCCCGCCCCTAAGACCCCGTTTTGAGGCACACCCCCGCCACTAAGACCCCCTTTTGAGACAACCCCGCTCTTTATATAGACCCCCGTTTTGAAGTTGGCACACCCCCGCTCCTCAGACCCCCGATTTGAGACAACCCCGCTCATTAGACCGCCGTTTCGTATTTGGCTGAGGCATGCACACCCCCGCCAAAAGATAATTCGATTCCCCCCCCCCCCCCCCCTGTATGTCTTTATTTAAACACATATTTCCACCTTAAAGTGATAACTGTAAAGTGTCAGATATTGCACAAAATGACATTTGAGACTTCAATCCATCAATATCATTGTAAGAAAACGAACACTGTTTACCTAGTGAAAAAAATCGAATATTGAGTTCATATTTTATCACCGAATACTGATGGTCTGCCATACATTTGTCGCAGTAAATAATGATCCGTTTGAGATATTCGCACCCGTGTATGTTTACAGACGTAGTACAGAATTCATGGAATTTGCACTCGCTCGGCTCAAAGTTCAATCTCCGGAATGGTCTCACGCGTGCTGCATGCGGACGTGTTCAGCTAGGACAATTGTACTTTTTATCAAAAGCGTTGATCAACGCTTTTGAAATAATGATTTTCAATAATTATCTTCATACCAAAGGGACATTTGAAAAAATCTAACCCTATTTTATTATTCTCTTACCATAAGCTAAACAACACGGCAGAAGAGAAACGAGGAAGCTCCAAGTATTTTTCGTGGAGTTAGACACTTTCCATGTAAAGTGTCTAACTCCACGAAAATTACTTGGAGTGAGTGACACCATGTCAGGTTCCCATTTTTGTACATTTTTACCAAGTCAGTGCCTGATAAATCGCACTTCCTGCCCGTCATCGCATCGAACAACTATGCCCATTCTCTCGGTACACAGCTGAATGCACACTAACAATGGCGCGCGTATTGCTAGTTGTTCGATGCTATGACGGGCATTAAGTGCGATTTATCAGGCACAGACTAGGTAAAAATTGACAAAAATGGGAACCTGACATAGTGTCACTCACAGCGCCCTATCAACAATATTATTACACGACCACAATGACTGTTCTTGGTATAGTGTTTCATTGGAAAAGACACCCTATCCGATGATGGACATAATCATTTTGTTACTATATTTTCGGAAGTGCCCCGTTCCGTTTTTTGGGGGGCCACCCTGTATAATATAGACAGCTCCACCTATCGGAAGTCAAAATATTATCTGTATTCCAATTCGCTCGGCGTTCAATGTTTGTGGACATAATATTGAAGGATACTAGTATAGAGTATTGTATTTTAGATACCCATCATTTTGACATTATGGACAATATTTTTGTATAAGCTATAAGGTATATTTTTAACGCTCTTATGAAGGATTTTGTTGCAGAGTTGGAGACAATCAGCGTGCTCTCTGCTCTGGTATACAGTACAGTAATCATAACGGGTAAAGTGCCCTCTCTAGTTTCCTGCAGGTCAGTTATGCCATATTGTGTATTGGTAAAGTGCCCTCTCTAGTTTCCTGCAGGTCAGTTATGCCATATTGTGTATTGAGACCACTGACCTCTAGGTCAGTGATTGAGACACGTTTATTTTGCATCCCTGAATCATATAAAAACA
>JBAMJV010011126.1:7500-54334 GCA_037951105.1 Echinarachnius parma | reverse complement strand
CTATTCACTTATCCCTCGATGGTCTGTTGTAATATTTTGGTCAACATTTATAATCATTCTTTTTATGATTCGCGGCCCCAAACTTTTCGTACTTCGCTGCTGGTAAAATCAATGTTAGCAGGACTTCAAGAGGAGCTATGCCTGTAGCTAGCCAGGGTACTCTTTTCATTCACAAGACGTACCCCTAGGGCCAGGGGTACAAACATTTTTCTTATACTAAGTCTTGTTGTGGTACCTAAGTTTCACTCCATATCAAGCGCATGTCCATGTCTTTCTTTCCTAATTCTAGACCGAGTACTAGTGCATCTGGCGGCTCTGGCCTACAACACCCACAAGCAGGATCAAGCTTTGATGCAAGGTAAAATTTGAAATTAATTTATATAGTTCATACCACTAATGTAACCAAAGCTTCTCCATGATAGTTTGTAAGACATTGACTCAATTTCATCTTGCCAACCATGTGTTTAAATCAATTACATGATCTCATACAGTTTTGTTTTATGAGTGAAAAATAAACATCTCTCATGAGGTCCCTCAAATTCTCAAAAGCCTTGTTTTATTATCATGCCAAAAACAAATGATGTGGTATAATTATTTGTAAACCATGGACAAGGAAGCCTGTTGCATTTAAAAACTAGCAATCAATCGTAAAGTTATAATGAATGCACCCAAATGCACAAATCTTATTGGCCCAAGCCCCAAGGGCAATTATTGTCTTTAAAGTTGGAATCAATTGCTACATTTACAACTGTTTGCAATTGTTAAGTGTCTCTATGTATTGAGGTATTAATCTTTAGAAGAGTGAAGATGTTGAATCATCCAGAAAAGAGTACACAAATCCCCATACTAACTTTTTTTTTTTTACTGGGGCCAGCAAAATGTAAAAGTAATTTTTTGGTGGCCCGATCGGGCAAGCAGATTTTCAACCTGACATTTACATAATGAAAACAATCTTGTTTCTATTGTGTCGTGCTTCATCTGTAATCACATGTTTGATTAGGAACGAGTGATATTTTGAATTTAGTAAAAAGCTTACTCATAAAATATAATTTTGGGGCTAGTAAATTTTTGTTCGGTCCACCAGAATATGAGAAGAAACTATTTCACTGGTAATCTGGGCCACTGACTAAAAATGTGAGTGTGGAGTCCTGACTATACTATATTATAACAACTATATTTGGGCGTTGTGCGTGAGGCTGACTGCATTAGATTCAAATGTCATTTAATAATTTGTTGGTTCTTATTTATTATTTCAGACCAAGTACCAGCGGATTCCAACCTCCTAAGATCTCCACTCCTGCTGATGCAAGGTAAGATTCGCAATTGTAATTTCTATTATAGTCTACATGTTAGCCATTTGTTACCAGACCAACCAATCAACCATGCATTGAGTTCAATCTCAACAAAAAAAGCTTGATTATTTATTTTGAATCATCCAGAAAAGAGTACACTAACTTATTTTTTTCTGGATGATTCAAAATAAAGAATCAAGCTTTTTTGTTGAGATTGAACTCAATGCATGGTTGATTGGTTGGTTTGGTAACAAATGGCTAACATGTAAAAGTAATTTTTTGGTGGCCCGATCGGGCAAGCAGATTTTCAACCGACATTTACATAATGAAAACAATATTGTTTCTATTGTGTCGTGCTTCATCTGTAATCACATGTTTGATTAGGAACGAGTGATATTTTGAATAATAAAAAGCTTACTGATAAAATACAACTTTGGGCCCAGTAAATTTTAAGTAATTTTTTGGTGGCCTGATCGGCAAGCAGATTTTCAACCCAACATTTGCATAATGAAAAAATCTTGTTTCTATTGTGTCGTGCTTCATGTGTAATCACATGTTTGATTAGGAACGAGTGATATTTTGAATAGTAAAAAGCTTACTCATAAAATACAATTTTGGGGCCAGTAAATTTTTGTTCGGTCCACCAGAATATGAGAAGAAACTATTTCACTGGTAAACTGGTTCTTATTTATTATTTCAGATCAAGTACCAGCGGGTTCCAACCTCATAAGATCTCCACTCCTGCTGATGCAAGGTACGATTCGCAATTGTAATTTCTATTATAGTCTACATGTTAGCCATTTGTTACCAAACCAACCAATCAACCATGCATTGAGTTCAATCTCAACAAAAAAGCTTGATTCTTTATTTCAACATTTGTATAGTTCTCTAAGTATTTATAAGGATTACCTTGAACCTCTATTATTTTTTTGTTCTTCTTCTCCTCCTTCAACTTTGTCTTCTTTGTCCCTACTAAGAATCTTGCTCTATGATTGGTCAAAAGTTAATCACGTGATGAAACATAGTTAATGGGAGAAGAAAATTATTGTCACACATTTTAGATGAATCTTTGGTAGTTAAGTGTGGAAAATATACATCTCTAAAGCAGTTTTGCGGAAGTATAACGATCACGACATGGGAAGAATTGAATCGATTTATGTGCTGTGACTGTGAGTGTGACCGTGGGCGTGGCTGAGCTGCGAGTGAATAATGATGTATGATGATGGGTCGCTGGTGCAGTGTCTGGTGATGATTCATTAATTGTTGAGAAAAAACTTCATAGATTCTCAGAAAGGATGTCGATCTATGCTTAACCATTTTGGCTATATTCTCCCTTCATATCTGACAACTCATCTGACTCTGTCACTATCTACAATCGCCTGTCTTTATCGTGTTGATGTTGTTATTGTATAATTTGCATGCAATGATTCATTGATATGAATCCAATTTTTGTATGTTGCCAATTGATATCTTCTTGTTTTTACAGTATTCGAGTTCGGATACCGGTGCAGAATGTCCTTGCTACCGTGCTACATCGTCGATGTCGATGTACAATGTCGATGAACTCCCACGAATTGCACCCTTGGCCTTGTTGGATGCAGCGCTGTTCATCGTCACATCCCATCACCTCTGGACCTCCTACTAAGTAGATGTGCCTAGGGTTAGATGTACCATGTACCTCTTGTAGTAATTGTAGCAAAAAGCAGAGCAGACGATTCAAGGAATTTAAAAGAAAATTGACTGATACATATTTTCATAACGTGAAATAATAGCTGTTGAACATGGCACATGCTTTCTAAGAGAATGGGGATTGAATTGAGAAATTTTGTTTAATTTCAATTGATTTGTTATAGTATTATACATGGTCATATCATGATTGTTTTCTGATTTTGATTGGCATGTGATTATTATAAAATAACAAACATATATTATATTTACAACATTTTGTTCAAACCTTTGATTAATTTTTTTGAAATATTGATAAGATTCACCTGATTGTGAAATTGTTACTTAGAACATTTTTATTTTCACACAATCAATTTACCAGTGTCTGACCGCGCCATCTAGCGGTCAGACATTCTGATGAAGAACAACGAAGATGTTTGAAACGTCAAGCTTAAAAGAAAGTAAGTTGATTGTGTGAAAATAACATTTTTCTAAGTACATGTACTGATAATAGGATTTATTGTGATTTTGAAGTGATCATTACAATGACTTTGCTGAATCAGTGATGGTTGTGATGACAATCCTGAAGATGATTGTGACAATGACGTGATTGTGGTGATGAGGTGATAATGATGGTGATGAAATTCGTGACAATGGTGTTATGATCGCTACAACAATGGCGTGATCGTGACGATGCAATGATGTCGATAGTGATGATAATGATGACGATGACGTGATGATCATGGCGATATTCGTGACAATGATGATGTATTATGATCGTGACAACGACGTAATTGTAGAAACATTGTGACAATGATGTTATGATCGTGACGATGTGGTGGCGATGATGTCGATGGTGATGAAGATGTTGATAGTGATGATAATGATGACGATGACGTGACAATCATGATGATATTCGCGACAATGATGATGTATATGAGACACAAATAACGTGATCGTGGCGATGCGGTGGCAATGCGGTGGTGATGATGTCGATGGTGATGATGTTGATGATAATGTTGATAATGATGGTGATGATGACATGACGATCGTGATGATATTCGTAACAATGATGTTATGATCATGATGATGTGGTGTCGATGGTGTTGATAATCATGGTGATGACAATGATGATGTTATGATCGTGACAACGATGACGTGATCGTGGCGATGCGGTGGTGATGATGATGTTGATGATAATGATCGCTACAACAATGACGTGATCGTGACAATGCATGGCGATGATGTTGATGGTGATGATAATGTTGATAATCATGGTGATGATCGTGATGGTATATAAGTGACAATGATGATTTTATATGATCGTGACAACGATGACGTGATCGTGGCGATGCGGTGGTGATGATGATGTTGATGATAATGATGAAGATGACGTGACAATCATGATAATATTCGCGACAATGATGATGTATATGAGACACAAATAACGTGATCGTGGCGATGCGGTGGCAATGCGGTGGTGATGATGATAATGTTGATAATGATGGTGATGATGACATGACGATCGTGATGATATTCGTAACAATGATCATGATGATGTGGTGTCGATGGTGTTGATAATCATGGTGATGATGATGACGATATTATGAAAATGATGATGTTATGATCGTGACAACGATGACGTGATCGTGGCGATGCGGTGGTAATGATGATGTTGATGATAATGATGGTGATGATGTTATGATCGCTACAACAATGACGTGATCGTGACAATGCATGGCGATGATGTTGATGGTGATGATAATGTTGATAATCATGGTGATGATCGTGATGGTATATAAGTGACAATGATAATTTTATATGATCGTGACATTGTCACGGTGACAACGATGACGTGATCGTGGCGATGCGGTGGTGATGATGATGTTGATGATAATGATGGTGATGATGATGTTATGATCGCTACAACAATGACGTGATCGTGACAATGCATGTTATGATCATGATGATGTGGTGTCGATGGTGTTGATAATCATGGTGATGATGATAACAATATTATAACAATGATGATGTTATGATCGTGACAACGATGACGTGATCGTGGCGATGTGGTGGTGATGATGATGTTGATGATAATGTTGATAATCATGGTGATGATCGTGATGGTATATAAGTGACAATGATGATTTTATATGATCGTGACAACTTGACGGACAGTTTGGTTTTGACATGGTCATCTATTTTTTTCTGACATCCATGGGCGGGGGAATTGTTTCTTGAAATTTCGTAAGTAGATAGAGGAATATATGCAGATTCGAAAAATTATCATGTTTTGGCGGAGTCTCTATTGAAAAGTATGCATTTTGAGGAAATTCTGTAGCGAATTTTTGTCGTTTTTTATTGTGTCGTTTATTAGCAAAATTTCACATTTTTCGTGATCAAATTCTAATTTTGAATACATCTATAAAAATCATCAATCCATACTTATGATTATCATTACATTTTTGAGGAGTAAATATCTATAATTTTCGACATATTGGGTTGTAAATTTGTTTACTTTCTTTCGCATAGTACGGCAGATTTGGTTTACTTTATGCAAATTAGCCAACCTAGTAACTGGATTTCGTCGCGGTATAAAGCTGGGACTGCAGCGCAGAGCTAGCTACCTACCGTTACCAGTACCCAGTCATGCACACATTATACGACGTGTGCACTACTACTACACAAACACACACACACACACGGTAACACGGCCAAATTGTAGTGTCTTTGACACGGCGCACCATATCATACCACTGACCTCTGTATCATACCAACCGAATCGACGGACAGAAATAGCTCGCGCGAGGCGAGATCAAATTACATTCATTGCCTTAGCATTTCAGTAGATGGCGTGCTTTCAAATACAATTCGCTCGCCGACCGAGCGTTCGCAAAGGAAACTTTTGCTCGGAGGGGAGAAAACAGGAGGTTAGTTTTTCTTAGTTTACAGATGAATAATGGCACTTACAGCTATGAAATTTCATACACATCATAATATTAGTATCGTACAGATTTGTACCAAATTTGAAGAATTTTGGTAAAGTGGATCACTCCCTTTAAAGTGATCCATGTAGTTTGTTAGATATTGCCAAAAATGACATTTGAGAACACTGCTCTCCTGGTTAAAAAAGCAAAAATTTGCGTCAGATTTTACAACTAATTCTGAGTTCTTTGCCATAGATTCGAACGTGACCTTTATGACCGACCGTCTTGAGCTGAATGGTTTTCAATGATAGATATCTTCATACTAAAGGGACATTTGAACAAAGCTAACCCTATTTTATTCTACTCTTACCATTTAACTAAACAACACAGTAGAAGAGAAATGTGGAAGCTCAAAGTAATTTTCGTAGAGTTACACAAAGTACATGGATCACTTTAATGGATGTTTTGATGCTTCAAGTAATGAATAGTTCAGAAAGGAAGTTCAAATTAAAGAAAGATGTGGGTGGTCCAAGTTAGCTGTTCCCAGCCTGGCTATTCCCACCATTAATCCTAATCCTACAGCACTAATACCATGTTCGCCCTTTAGCATGTTTATTATCAAATCTATTGAAGGCTTTTTCTAGATTAATAGTCTTGTTTACATAACATAATAGATACAAAGTGAGCAATATAGACCGGAAGAACACAACCTACCCTCATATTACCTCACTTAAACTTAAGTTCCATCTTTATCAGCTTAAATGCCTTTGTTCCATACCTGTAAATCTGTAATCCATTTTATTACATGTACCTCTATTAAAGTGATCTAGTATAAACATAGTTGTGCAAACACTGACAAAGAGTTGATTTGGTAGAATGCATAATATTTCTGTGATCTGATTTGTCCACTGAGTGATGTGTGAAAATTCCATCCATAAATGAAGGTCATATGACCGAGTAATGAGCAAAAATGCAGCTCTAGTGATATTTGCTTACTCATTACACTGAATTTGTACACAGAACAATTCAATGTACTTTTCTGGAGATGATGCAGATGTATACATAAATGTAGATCTACATAATTTGTTACCTCCGCCAAGGAGGTTATGTTTTCGGTCCCGTTTGTTTGTTTGTTTGTGTGTTTGTTTGTTCGTCACCTGTCTCCTGCGTACAATTTCACAGATGTCTCAACAAATTTTTCGTAGAAGCTTCATGTTCATCTAGAAAAAAAACCCATTCAATTTTCAAGGTCAAAAGTCAAAGGGCAAGGTCAAGGTCACACTAACATCAACATTTGAGTGTTGCGTCTAGTTTAGCTTGTTTTTGAACACTTTGCAAATAATGTTCTTTCTGTCTTTGATTATAGCTGCCAGACATCCAGGAAGTGATGTTAATCGGCACCTACCAGCCCAGTGATGCCCTCAACAGGTTCATTGCTGCAACACAGAGAGAGTTCAAGTTCAACATCAGGTTTGTTTGAAAGTTTGAAAGTTTATTTACTGTAGTGCTGTAACTGACCTTGATGATCGGATCGTTTGATCGGATCGGCAAAATTTGATCGATCTTCGAAATCGGATCGATGATCGGGATCGGATGATCGGCTATAAAAAAAAAAAAATTAAATAAAAATTTTTAAAAATTTTAAAAAATGATCCCCAAAAAACACAATTTGGGAATATAAATGAATACCAAAGCAACATATATCCATATTAATAAGCCCAAGGTAATCTTGTACGGGTATGCTTTCATTTCAAACTGATTACCTCTTCTTTTACAAAATTACTCACGCCGATTTTGAGCTTAGTCCCATGTAATTAATTTGGCGTAACCTTTCAGAAACACATGGGACTAAGCTCAAAATCGGCGCGAATAATTTTGTAAAAGGAGAGGTAATCAGTTTTAAATGAAAGCATACCCACACAAGATTACCTTGGGCTTATTAATATGGATATATGTTGCTTTGGTATTCATTTATATTCCCAAAATATGTTTTTTGGGATCATTTTCCAAAGAAAAAAAAACGGATTTTTTTTTTTTTTTTTTTTTTTTTTTTTGCCGACCCGATCTTCCGATTTTTTCTGCATGATCGGAAATCGGCAAAAACGGTCCGATCATGTATGATCGGATCGTGATCGGCATGCCGATCCGATGATCGGTTACAGCACTAATTTACTGTACTGTATATAGGATATCAGAGTACACAGAATTGAAGTATGTGTATAACAATATATAATATATTGTAATGCAAGGCTTTTAATTTAAAAGCCGCTTTGGAATATTTTTGTTAAAATGTGAAGGTTTGATTAATATTATAAGTACTGAGTCAACCTGTTTAAGTGACGATTAAATGACCATTAAAAGCAAAACCATTACAAAGTATTAAATCAAAATGAAATAATATTCTGTCTCAAAGAATATACAGCCCTTGGCACGGCTGGTGGTCTGTACCACTTCAGAGACCAGATCCTTGCGGGTAACCCCAAGGCGTTCTTCTACTTCAACGGAGATGTATGCCTCTAGTGTCTCATGTCGTACATTATATTCAAAATTATATCAAATTCTGTCTCATTAATGGAAATCATCTGAATTTTGTCTTTCACTTCCAGATATCTCCAAGAATATACAGCCCTCGGCACGGCTGGCGGTCTGTACCACTTCAGAGACCAGATCCTAGCTGGAAACCCCAAGGCGTTCTTCTACTTCAATGGAGACGTGTGCTGCAAGTTCCCCATGACCGAGCTATGGGACTTCCACCAGCAGGCTTCCACCGATACCCACTTCACGATGCTCTCTACAGAGGTACATATTTAAAGACTAGTGGCCAAGCCGGATGCCGACACTTGTTTAGAAAGCAATTGTCCAGCTCTAACACAATAACAACAGCCTAAATCAAAAGAAAAATTGCCAAGAACCATTACTACAAACCATTACTACCATGTTACAACAAAAGAATGTGATGTCATTTTACTTAGGTATTCTCAAGTATTTCAGGGTATTGTATCGTAATTGTCATAAGCCCAATTTTAAAAGACAAATTGTCAAGAACCACTATCACTTTATATTACAACAAAACAATATGGTGTCATTTCTGTTGGTTCTCTAAAGTGTTTCATGGTTATATATCACATTGACTATGTAAATCACGTTTATGTTTATCAATTGAGAACATTTATTTGTTTTGGTGTCTTTTTTTCTTTCTTTTTTTTTTTTTTTTTTTTTTGGGGGGGGGGGGGCAACGAGGGAATCTTTTTTGTAATCTATAGTGTGTCATGGTACTTTACATTGTCGTTTGTTTTGGTTTGATTCTGTTCCTAGGCAACAAGAGACCAGAGTCTGCAGTACGGATGTTTGGTGGAGAATGAGAATACTCATGAGGTCAGTAAAAAAAACTCTTTGATTTGCTGACATTTCTTGTCATTTATCTTACTCCATTCTAGTAATTGTTCTTTATACTCTTCATAAAAGAATTTGATGATAAAAGCAATGGTAGCTACTTATAAAGCGCACCTTTCATCTTTCAACGCTTGCAGTGCATCATTATAATTAGCCCAGTCATCGGATACTTACCACAGTTAATCCAACATACACACAAAGTGCATAGTTTCCTCTTCCTGGGGAGCATTCCAGCCAGGCACCTTGTAGCTGCACACAGTGCCTAGTAGCAGCTCAATTTCTTTCTGTGTATTTGGGTACATAGAATGGGACCTATCTCTGTGTCTATAACTTAAGCCACATATATATTTTTCCTTTTCCATTCGATAGCCAAGCACCTGGCTAAATTTAGGCGTTGTGCCATTTTTGTTAAATCCATATTACTGGCTAATCAAGAAAACCAAATAGTTACTGTTTTATATCCCTGAAAGTGTTAGTGTGTGCTAGATTGAGTGCAGTATGTATCCAATGACCGGTGTAATAATAGTGATGCGCCGCAAGCGTCGAAAGACGGAACATGCGCTATATAAGTAGCCACCATTATTATTATTAAAAATCAATGTTCAAAGAAAAATGGAAATGGTCCTGAAATGGGTTGATATATTCATATTATTTTGTTTTGTAGGTGATGCACTACGTCGAGAAACCGCAGACGTTTGTGAGTTCGCTGATCAACTGTGGCCTCTACATCCTCACGCCTGAGATCTTCAAAGACATCGGAGCAGTCTTCCAGCAGAATCAGGATGATATCATCAAGTAAGTTAATAGTTGTCAAACTAATAGACACGCTTTTAAATTGTGCCATCAGTCTAGAAATTCTTTTCCGAGACGCATTATACTGTACAGTATATTATTACCCTGGCTGTAAGCAGGCGCATCAAGCAGGGCATTTCAAGGAATACTTTCATACCAGGTACCCATTTACTACACCTAGGTTGAGAGCAGCTATTGTGGATAAAGTGCCTTGCTGAAAGTCCTTCTTCGTCTTTCTATAAAGTACTGCTTCAAGCTTGAATATTACGCCTCTTTGTGCATGCATGGAATGTGTGTGCTTTATAACTCCATCTGGGAATCAAGTCTTAGCCCTTGATTAGAGCAGGCTTGTATATTAACTTCATAGAGTACAGAAGCTATGACGTCATACAAATCTATTTTTAGAATTTCTCAATTTGAACTTCATTTTCCGAAAGAGCATCAAAAATAATGTCCAAATGTTGAAAATCAATTGAATATGTAAAGTATTGGCTGAGATATGCATATCCGAATGATTTTTTTTCCAATAGGCAATCAGTGTTATAGTGGTCTGGTTCATAACTTTATGAACCAGAGCACTATAAAACTGATTGCCCATTGAAGTAAAATTCATTCGGATGGGCAAATCTCAGCCAATACTTAACATATTCAATTGATTTTCAACATTTGGACATTATTTTTGATGCTCTTTCGGAAAATGAAATTAAAATTTGAAAATTCTAAAAATAAATTTTTGATGACATCACACTTCACTGTGGCCTGGTCAAGTTTGGTTGCTCATTTGGGAAGTTTGGTGGCCTAGACGGCCAGCGGTATAGTGCTCATTTTGAGCCCAGATATACTGTGCTATTATGCTTACTCCAGGTATTTATTGCAATTATTTGGTTGTCATTGTTACTGATAATGATCATAATTATTATCTACATGTACATGTATTGTATGTATGAATTTCAGTTGTGTACAATTAAATCTGAACTGGTATTGAAATACATAATTGTTATTTAGTCCTGTGCAGAGAAGAATGTCGGGCTTTCTACGGTAAGTTTCATCAAAATAAACAAACTTAATCATTCTAATCATAATAAGATATATATATGCTCTTATTGTTCATTACATATTCAACTGAACTAAAACAAAATCTGTTTTTGATTTAACAAATGACAAGTATTTATTCAAAATACAATGTTGATGATTACCCTCATAATGAGACATGCACTTACTTTATAGTTTATAACCTCTTAACAAAATATATTCACTGCTTTATTTAGATTTATTAAGCAATTTATAATTTTTAAATCTTTTTAACCGGGTAGTCCTACCAGTGATCGGAAAATGTTTTGTATGAAGTCTTTCATACAAATAAACAAATATAATACAATCATGTAGCATAATACTTAAATTTATAAAAATGTAAAATTTAAACAAATATGGCTGCTTGTAATTTTCTTAAACACATTTCTTAAACAGAATATTTGAATTAAGATATTTTGAATTCAATCCCAATTTCTAAATACTGTTTTTAATTTTTGTAAAAAAAATAATTTAGTTACAGTAAATCATTCTGATTATCTAATAGACAAATGCATGTGCTGCTTAAAACATCTGTCTCATATTAACATTACTACATGTATTTCTACTACTCCCTGGACTCGTCCAAGATTTACATTACACTTTAATTTAATATCATATATGGAGTGGAAATGCATGAATAAATATATAGTCATCTTTATTTTGATTTGCTCTTTTATTAATACATTTTCTTTTGAAAATATCATAAGATATCATTATAAAGGCTACAGTTGACTATATAGTATTATGTAAGAGAAAATAAAAAACAAATGTTGTCCAAAGTCACCCCAGTTTACATTATATATTTGATTGTAAGAACATCTTTTTTTCTAACTACCGGTAGGTAATCCTGTTTATATAATTTGTTCACACATTAAATGTGTTACGGTATCTGATTTATTACACGAATGTAGTTGAAATGTTTGACAGACTCAATTGATCAAGATTAGATGAAAATAGTATTGCCAGTGGCAACCGTTGTTAGCTATTTAAATAAGTTTCAAATCTAAATGTAATTCATTGGCTAAGTGGATTTTAGTTTTCCCCATTTCCAAGTTTGAATTTATTTTCTAATGATATTTACAGTCTTTGCCTCTCCAGGACAGCACCGAATGGCGCTTTCACTGATAAATTTTTGTCAAGTACAGGCTTTCAAGTGGTCCTACTTTTCCTACTTTTTTACACATCCTCCTAATCCTACTTTTTCCCCAAATGTCCTACTATTTCCTACTTTCTCCTACTTTTTTGTGTAACCAAAAAAAAATAAAAAATAATGTGCAAGCCTATTATTATTCAGGAGTAGTGAGTAATTGTTGCAGGTTCTCACAGAAGGTGTGGCTGTCCACCATGCTAGTTCCACCATCACCAGTCTACTTTGTAGAAAGAAATCAGCCGGAAGACTTGATGCATGCCTCAGATCTGCTGCTGTGTATTCCCAAAAATCAAATATGGGATTGGTGCATCAAGGTGGTGAGTACAGACCAAGATATATGATCAAGAGTGATGGTAAGTAGCAATGAAAACTACTCCGAAAAGCCCGCGCACATCCTACTTTTATCCTACTTCAGGCCTCTAATATCCTACTTTTGTCCTACTTTTTAGAAAAAAATTGGTTCTATTTTCCTCCTACTTTTCCAGTTAGGCCCACTTGAAAGCCTGCAAGTATCAAGTAACAGCTGGTGCATTGTATAAATTAGCCATGTCATTCTTTTTTCTCTTTTTTTTTTCAGCGGCGATCCCCTGTTCCCCTCTAAAGACACCATACGTCTCGAGCAAGACGTACTAAAGCCATTGGCCAGTACCGGCAAACTCTTCACCTACGTAACCAACAACTTCTGGAGCCAGATCAAAACTGCAGGGTGAGTAAAGAAACAAAGTATGCAATTATTTTGATTGAAGAAGACTTAATTGATTTGTGCCCTCTAAAGACACTATACATCTTGTGTGAGACATGCTAATAGCCCCTTTGCCCAGTACAGGCAGACTCTTCACCTACGTAACAAACGATTTCTGGAGCCAGATCAAAACTGCAGGGTGAGTATTCACTTTATAAAATTGTACATAATGATTGTGGCTACTTATATAGCGCAGCACGTAATTATTATTACCGCTGCAATCAATCCAGCCTTCAAAGTGCACATTTCCACTCCCTGGGGAGCATTCCAGCCAGGCACCTGATCATTTGCCTCTGAATTCAACAATAAAGGAAACTTGACTAGAAATATTTTAAATGAATACAAATGAGCAAAGAAAAATTGGCTTCGCCAGAAATCGAACTTAAGACCGCCCGATTGCTAGACCGGTGCTCAACCGTCGAGCCACAAAGACCCTTGAATGGGGGACGTTCCCATGAAACCCTTTACATTGCTCGGATAGCCTGAAGCTATATAAACCTGGCACTAACCCAAGGATAATTAAATCAACTTTTATAAAGAAAGTGCGTGGGATGACGCGTAGTGATGCAGCTTTTCTGTATGTAATGCAAGCACTGTCCTCTTTACCCAACTCAAGAACTCCTCGTCAATTGACTCATTCAAACATAATCTAAAACATCTCATGTTCAAACAACACTATTAGTCATAGCTTTGAGTGCATATACACTCTATTTTCACACTCATTGGCAATATATACTCTTCTCTCTGTTTGTATTAAGCCCTTCAAGTATATAAACATGTCATATTATTATTAGATGTTTATCATTTTTCAGGTCAGCTATCTACGCGAATGGATTATACCTTGGGCTCAACCATGAGACTAGTGTTGTCGTTTTCGGGAGTGCGTGCGTGTGCAGCTGGTAGCGATAGACTATACAATATACATACAGAAGTAGTTTCAAACCAGGTTTTAATACAGTGCATGAACAAAAGGAAAGAAATTTAAATGAGAGTGGGCAGATAACTCTGGCGTTCAAAGAGGGGAAAAGAAAATGAGAGTGGGCAGATAACTCGGGCGTTCAAAGAGGGGAAAAGAAAATGAGAGTGGGCAGATAACTTGGGGTTCAAAAAGGGGACTTTTGCTTTTTTTTCGGGAAATTAAGTATCGATTTTTGTGCCCGGCACTCGACATTTTTCGGCGGGACCCGGGTACCCGGGACTCACTACATGAGACCCAACCGGACAGACGAGCTAAAGCCGGTTCCGAGACTGGACCAGAGATCAGGGGCGGTGTGTACATCCATCCCAGTTATATTCACTTTATAAATTGGTACTTTATGATCTACCTTCAATGAAGATTCTACTCATATTGAAAAGAAGAGGTCCTTCTTAACTCAAATTCTGTTTTTATCTTTCTTCAGGTCAGCTATCTACGCAAACAGATTATACCTTGGGCTCTACCATGAGACTCACCCGGACAGACTAGCCAAAGCCGGGTCAGAGACTGGACCAGAGATCAGGGACGATATGTACATCCATCCCAGTTATATTCACTTTATAAATTGGTACTTTATGATCTACCTTCAATGAAGATTCTACTCATATTGAAAAGAAGAGGTCCTTCTTAACTCAAATTCTGTTTTTTATCTCTCTTCAGGTCAGCTATCTACGCGAACAGATTATATCTAGGACTGTATCATGAGACTCACCCAGACAGACTAGCCAAAGCCGGTTCCGAGACTGGACCAGAGATCAGGGGTGATGTGTACATCCATCCAACGGCTAACGTCGATCCCACCGCAACAGTAAGTTGTTAGCCTATTACCCATACCTGCCAACCAGTCAGATTTTGTAGTATTTAGTCCGATTTTTTACTCAAAAAAGGGTAAAAAGTGGGACGAGTACGATTTTTAAGTCAGGAAAAAAATAGAAATAAATTTTAAAAAATTAAAAATTCTTCTTTTTATCTTCCTTTTTGATCTTTATGATCTTTATCATTGAAGTATTGCTCATTCAGAGTGGTCATATGTTAAAAAAAAATAAGGCTAAGATAGCACAAGAGAGCATCTAGAACCCTAGAGCTGGACCCCGGCTGCAAAGGACTTCGCGGTTCGCGCGCGTGATGTGCACTTCGCTTACATGAGAGTAAGATTTTTCATTTTCAAATGTTGGCAGGTATGATTACCTACAGAACCGTTGTGTGCCATGTTTGGATGATATACAGTTGAACCTCGTTGTAACGAGCTCTGATATTACCAAACCCTTTTATAACAAGGTCTATATTTTGCTAGTCTGAGTTCTTTTTATTCTTTTGTTTATCTACCCTGATATAGCAAGTCAATTTGCATGGTCCCAATGAGGTTCCACTGTATACTCATAGAAATTAGAGAATCTAGGAGATACACAATGTACCCTGTTAACAGATTGTAGGTGATGTGTGCATCCATCCAACAGCTATTTTAGATCCTACCGCAGTAGTAAGTTGTTAAAGATTATCAAGCATGGGGATGCTACATCGCAGTTTCCCATTTTTTATGTAGGCTAATTTGCGCGCACTACATAACACTGAGCCTATGAGTATCATGCACTGTGCATAACACATGTGCAAGATGGCACAGCGTGTCTGATTTAATAAATGAATCAGAACCACACTTAAAACATTGCCTACATAACCCTGATGTGCCATGGTTTAATAGTATATTTTCATTGAAAACTTGTAGATGACCTGTTGGTGACCCTGTTATAGGTTTCAGTTCACCTTATTCAAGGTCTTTTTTCTTTCATTTATGTTTTTGTGTAGCTTGGTCCCAATGTGACCATTGGAGCCAATGTGACGATAGGCGCCGGTGTCAGGGTGCGAGAATCAATCGTCTTAGAGGGCGCTACATTACAGGTAAGGGCAGGTTTATTCTTTTGAATGTATGAGTGATATCGAAATTACAAGATAAATCAATGCGAGGATGAGTTCTATGCAATTATGCTCTGTATATCACATTTTAATAACCAAATGATGGTGGTGATGATGATGACATAAAGAAAAAAGAAGATGATGGTGATAATAATGATGGTAATCTTGATGATGATGGTGATGATGATGATAATCCATGATGGTTATGATGGTGATAAAAAAATCATGCATATATCTCTTTTAAAAAATACTTTTGTATCATTATTAGGACCACTGCTGTATTCTGAACAGTATCATTGGCTGGAATAGTATGGTGGGGGCGTAGTCGAGGGTAGAGGGTACGCCCAACTACCCCAACCTTATTAAACTTGGATGATGATAATAGTGACATAATCATGCTAATATGATCTCTTAAATCCATTTTTGTGTCATCAGGACCACTGCTGCATTCTGAATAGCATAATTGGCTGGAATAGTATGGTGGGAGCGTGGTCGAGGGTAGAGGGTACACCCAACGACCCCAACCCTAACTTGGATCACGCCAAGATCGACAGCGGCACGCTATTCAACAAGGACGGCAAACTCAATCCCTCCATCACCATTCTTGGTAAGATTTTGATTAATGTTTTTTTTCCTCCATTTTCATCACTCTTTTTTTCCCTCTCTCATGGTAGCTACTAGATTTTTCCAATCATTTTTGTTATGTTTCACAAATTATTTTTTCTTGCGCAAAATATGATAAGTGATTCGGTCCACAACGGGTTTATTTCTACCTTCTTTTTTTGCACCCAATCATTCATTCCATTCAATTGTTTGTGCGTATTTGAATATCCTGACATTACAAAAATATGATCATGCTTCTCAAAAAATTCAACGTAAATTTAGAAAATATTCTTTAAATGCATGAATTTTGGCTTCCCCCATTTATAAAGTTGATTCGAGCTCACAGCTTCATAGCATGTTTGCTGCAGGACCATATAGAATTTCATTTTGCTTTTTTACACATTCAGGACAATTTTCACACTAAATGTGATTATACTTGCTGTG
This sequence comes from Echinarachnius parma, assembly GCA_037951105.1. Classification (NCBI taxonomy): domain Eukaryota; kingdom Metazoa; phylum Echinodermata; class Echinoidea; order Clypeasteroida; family Echinarachniidae; genus Echinarachnius; species Echinarachnius parma. The sequence continues at coordinate 37,368 of JBAMJV010011126.1, read as the reverse complement.
CCTTTTGATAGTGGGAACATTAAGGCGTTTGTTTTAAATGTGTTGTCATTGCAATAGAGAAATCCATTCTAAATCCTTGAAAATGTGAAAACTTTCATTCACACGATATTACCGGATGAACTATCATAGATTAATTGTCCCCTATTATGTAATTACCATAGATGTGAATCATGATTGATGTGTAAATATCCATGCTCGTTGCCTGTATTAAATGTTCTTGGTAACTGTGTTGTGCAAAACAAACAAAAACAGTAGTTGGGTGTGTAAATCAAACATCTGGGTTCAATTGTCTATGCTTGCAGAAATATTTTACAGAAATTTGATGCCAAACTGAGAAGTTTTGGTTAATGAAAGTAAAGAATATAACAAGAAGACAAACAATACATGTAGCTCTTTCTTACAGAACTGTAGATATTCTTATACCTTGCTAATATCCCCCAAACTTTTGCAATACCAGGCCGTGAGACATGCATTTACATAATACTACATGAACAGTTTTTTACCAAGTACCTTAAATTATGCCTCTCATGTTATAGTCATTATTATATATGTATAGTCAGGGTTTAATGGTTGATTTACTCACTTTCACATTACATGGAAACTGGAAGCTTCATTTTTGTCTTTAATTAATTGACTGATTAATTAATTATCTTTACATTAATTTGTCTCTAATCAACTTTTAATAAATATTTTTTTACTTTGGGTTAGTTTAGGTGAAGATTACTTAACTTTCTAGTCTCAAATATTTGTGATCACTTTTAATTCTGAACCTTTCTTTCTCCTTTTTAATATTCGTAATGTGCACCCTATGATAAATTTGACTTTTATTTATGATTCTATATGATTTATTAATATCTTTCCCCATTCAAAACATGTCTAACGTTAAATTCCTTTAACATATTGTTTGAGCCCAAGTTACCTTTCCACCGATCATACTACAATTGCCTGTCGAAGAGAACCTGTTTTAAATTGTAGATATGGTCATGTGACAACATTCTGACCAATAAGGCAAACTTTTATCTCTGTCTTTGGAATTGAATGTCTTTAAATCACTCATATAAAAAGCAAGTAAATATTATTACTAAATGACAAGACACAGACTCTAGTATGAATGCAAAGTAAGACCGGAACAATAATATGAAGAAGAAAAATTCTTTTGTAGAGCATTTCCAATTATTAACTGTTCCAATGCCCTTAAACAACCTCTCCAATCTACAATGGAAATAAAGTATGTCTTTCAATTCCTTTTAGATATTTTTTTACTGTGAGAGACAATCTTTAAGTCTGCTGGCAAACTATTTCAAACTGTAGGGCTAGTAAAATAAAAATTACTTCCACTATTTGTTCTTGGAACTACCTTTGATATATGAAAACCATGATTCATACTTGCAAATAACAACTTGATCAATAGTTATATGTAGGAACGTGGTCAAAACAATTATGGGAACAGAAAGTTAGGCTCATATCGTGAATACATGTATCTAGTAATATCCTTGAATCCGTTCAGCTAACAAATGACTTTATTTGTACTTGTAGGTAGGGGTGTGGTGAAATCTATGTTAACACGACTTACTAATGATAACGTTTCTAATTCTAAACGTACTAACAAACGACTTGATTTGTAGGTAAGAACGTGGTCATCCCTCCAGAAGTTATCATCCTGAACTCGATAGTTCTGCCTCACAAAGAATTGTGTTACAGCACGAAAAACCAGATCCTGCTATAGGTATGCAGGCTTGTCAACATTATTGTTATTTATATGTTTCTTGTTTATTTACGTGGCAGTTTTGTAATTTCAAAATAATGTTTTCAAGGTCCCTTTACTCGGAAGGTTTGTTATGAATTTTCAACAACAAAAATCTTAAATTTTATAAATTTGTACTTCAGTTTCTTCTGGAGAAACCTGAAATGTGCCAATGCCAATTTGATTGAAGTTGGCATTGGCCTATATTAGACTTCTTGGGACAAAATCAAAGTTAAAATGTATAAAAATGAATTACAAAAGTTTGAAAATTGACAGGACAACCTATAGTATCAGTGGTATAGCATGGTTAGATTGATTTGGGGGAGGGGGGGGGGGGGGAAACACACATTATTGGGATAGCATGTGCCCCCCCCCCCCTTGTATTACAATCATGCTTCTTGTCTTTCCATTTGTTACTATAAATTGTCAGAAAAAAATAACACATTTCAATTTATAAACCCATATCATAGTCCTGCACAATGAAATCTTTTCTATCACAGTTTTAACAGATATTAGGGTAAACAAAAACATTATTTTAAAATGAATTAATTCCTTCATATACATGAAAAATGTTTATACAATGATTTATAACACACCTTCAGATTAAGGAATACCTTTTGTTTTGTGTACAGTTGTATTGCTTATTTTAGTTACATGAAAATGAATGTGAATCATATGCAATCATCAGCATGTATAGACCATTGCCTTTTTTATCATCGCTTTTTTATGGTTCGGTTTTGCTATGCTTTGTGTTCGTTTGCTTTGTTTATGCATGCATCAAGCATTTTGTGTTCATTGTATGTGGAGTATCATATCAATTAAGAGATCTATGTTCTGTTAATGCTCAAATAAAAAAAAGAATTAAGTTTCCATTCGTTTGTGTAGTTTTGTATGTATGTGAATGCTTAGACAAGTTTAAACGTAATGTAAGATAAAGGAAATTATACAAATACATGTGCATTTACCCCGTGTTCACACACAAAAAATTAATCGTATAGCTAATCAGGAGCTGATTCTTTAGTCAGCTCCTGATTAGCTATACGATGGAAATTGTCGGAAATTGTGTGTCTGAACGCTCACTTAACGAAACGTCGTATAAAGAATCATGATTAACAAAACGGGGGTTTGAGCATCGTTTCGTACGAGAGCTGACTAAAGAATGACGCCTTTTGTGTGTGAACGCCCGGTCGATTCGCTAATCATGATTCGCTATACGACACTTGTATAACGGGGCGTGGCTTAACGTGACAGCAGACAGAAAAAAGACAGCACACTGCGCAGTAGCAAACTGCGCACTTATACAATGTTTCGTGGAGCTGAATGCCAGCTGTCTTGGGATCTTGTTTTTGTGCATGTGAACGTTCGTTAGTTTCGTTAATCATGATTCTTTATACGACGTTTCGTTAGTCATGATTCTTTAGTCATGATTTCGGGATGAAAATATTTTGTGTGTGAACACGCCGACAGAAAGATGAATTTCCTAGAGTAATGTCTACTGCAATTTAATTCTTGTTCAAATAGTAGATAATGAAGATGATTATTTTAGGTCTGCATGCTTTGTACGCCATGAATTAATGAATTCATCTTGTGTATACGTGATTACTAGCAAAAGTCTGTTTGGAAACAAAATAGTTCCGCTATTGAATAAGTGGCCTGTCCAGTCACTTACTGTATGTTCTCTAGCAATAATATGTTGAAGTTATCCTTAAATGAGTTATCATGTTTAGTTATTATTATCTGTTATAAATTGCTAATTGCTTTGCCTATGAATATCTTTTTATGTTCATGTTAGTGACCGCATGTTTATTTTTTGTTTATTGCATGCATTGTATGCAACTTCATATGTGTTGAAATTAGCTCATTATTTGCTTTGCTCTATGTTTATCTTTGCATAGCATAATGCTTATTTGTTTGTTATGCATTTTGTATTACCGGCACATTTACATTTATTTGTTTGTATGTTATTTTTGCCTTTGTTTATCATGCAAAATGTGTTCATTGCTTAACTGTTCATTTCCATTAAATGCACTGTATGTTGATAACATTGCACCATTATGCACCTCTCTAATATATGCCTTTTCTGATTCTATTTACTTTCGATTAGGTTAAAAGTATATTCCTCCTAATTTCTGCTTATTTTAACAATCTCTGTTGTACCTTCACTTAGGCCTACTGGGGCTATGCACACATATTTTAATCTTCTTTTGAGGAAATCCTTATTTATTCAGCTAGAAGGAAATCTGCTGGAATAGCAGCAAAAGCGATTTCTTGAATACCTTTCCAGGCCCCCGTTGCAGATGATCTGACTTACAGTTAATTGTAACTTACAATCGATTGTATCTTTTTCTTCAACAGGGCCCTGAACACATATTTAAACTTTGTGTTATTCCCGGTATCGTTTTGCTTTTCAAAAATCCAAAGACGATCTGCTACATGTATATATTTGCATAACATTTTCACAAACTGTCCTCATGAATTTTGAACAAAGTTGAATTAATTATTAATTTTTCTACATTTGATTTGATTTTGCTTTGCAGGAACCAATGTGAGCATCCCTCCTGAGGTGATGGTGTTGAACGCCATCTTGCTTCCAGACAAGCAGCTGTCGAACAGCTTCAAGAACCAGATTCTTCTCTAGAGCGGCTGAACGATTGACCGTTTGACCATCTGATACCATTGAGAGTCTTAAGATAGGGCCAATCCTCCCCCCCCCCCCCCCCCAACACACAAAAATAGTACTTCATAAGGTATCTCTCTAGCAGCTATCGAACAGCTTCAAGAATCAGTTTCTACTCTAGACTGGCTGACCTATTTCAGACCATCTGACTGTCTGATACTATTGTCTGAGAGTCTAGGTTAGGTTCATAGCTCCTCCCCTCCCCCTTCCCTTCCCCCATCCAAAGAAAAATATTTATATTCTATTTTGATCAGAGTATCCCTCCTGTGATGGTATTGAATGCTATTCTTCTTCAAGAACCAGATTCTACTCTAGACTGGCTGACCGATTGACCATCTGCCCATCCAATACCATTCAGAGTCTTAAGATCTGGTCACATTTCCCCCCCCCCCCCCCCCAACAAAAATACTTATATTCTATTTTGATCAAAGTATCCCTCCTGTGATGGTATTGAATGCTATTCTGCTTCCAGAACCAGATTCTACTCCAGACTGGCTGACTGATTGACCGTCAGACTGTCAGACTGTCAATACCAGTCTTAAGATAGTGCAACACCCCCCTACCCCCCCCCCCCTTCCCCCCCCCCCTTCCCCCCCCCCCAACAAAAATGTCAAACACCTTTGATCAAAGTATAGACCTCTTTTGTGATAATGGTTTTGAGCGTTATTCTGCTTCCAGGCAGACAGCTGTCGGAACAACTTCAAGAACCAGAATCACCTCTAGACTGGCTGACTGGATTTACCCCCTGACCATCCGGTGCCATTGAGAGTCTTAGCTAGGGCCACACCTCCTCTTCCCTTAAATATGTTCTTGATTAATACATCTCTTGAGTTGTGATGGTGATGTTGTGATGTTGTGATGTTTGTGTTGCTTTGGGACATTGCGTCCTGCCTAAGACATCAGTGACTGCCAGTAGTCCTAAAAGGAAAATCACTCTGGAAGATATCTTGAGTGAAAATCATTCTACATTTTGTTACCTATGCGAACACATTCAAGTAGAAAACGTGTTATTGTGATTTAGGATTGCAGTCAACACTTTAATTCTACACATCTAATATTGAACCTGATTATTTGTATCCACCTTATAATCCATTTAAGAACATCTCTACATTTCTGCTGTTGTCATTTGCAAATAGAAAAAAGGTATTTGAAACGTCGCATCGTTGCATCTGTCACATTCTATCTGTACTTCCAAAATTAGAGTTGGGTCTCCCTGAATTTTAAGCAAATATTTAACCACACAGCTTTTCTTAAACAAAATTAGTGCTATGAGTTATTTCGATTAGAATCACATATTTACGTCAAGAAGAAAATCAATAGTGGTGTTATATAGCTGAATTTAATATAAGATATTTTTTGTGTTATCTGCCTTTAATAATTTATTCATTCCTTTATTGTTTGTTGTACTTTTTATGTGTTACTGTTCACTTTCTAATAAAATATATCACTTTTATTAACTGTATATGTAAATCATGAAGTGTAAATGTTATTCAGTGCTAAAATAAAAGTAATATATGTGTGTTGTTTATTTTGTGTGGAATAAAGTAAATAAACCTTTATTATATGGGTGCCGTAAACGGTTATGCAGGAATGACCTTTCATCTGGAGTGGGGGTGGGGGTGAGACAATAGCCCCCCCCCCCCCCCCCAACAAAATCATTTGTTCAAATATCAGTGTCTAGAGATGCTTTATTCTAGTTTGAGTTTTACTCTTGAATGTTGTATTATAATTGTCTTTCTTTGTGTATAAATATTGAATATATGCACTCACTCATTTGTTATAGCAAAAACTTAACATTATATTATAGGCATGACTTCCAAACGAAAATTGATATCCTGATGATTTTACACACTGAGAAAAGTTATCGACTTTCAGTACATCTTTATTTTGTCTCTCTCTTTTTTTCTTTTTGAGTGTTTTATTATGAATTGTAAGATGATCCTGTTTGTATGAATGCCTTGTATTACACAAATATTTCTGTGATATTATTCTTAAAGACTAAAATAAATAATTATATTCATATACATCATGCTAGTACTTATGTGATCATTTTGTTTGTGTTATTTTGGCTTTTAAGTGATCCATTACCTTTGTGAAAATTCAACCAAAATCACTTGGAGCTTTCACACTTCTCTTGTACCTTGTTGTTTGGTTTTACGGTATCAGAAGAATGAAATGAGTTTTGATTTTTTAAATGTCTCCCTAATTATTGAGATATATTAGATTGAATTCCAAAGCGTCTGTAGACGCTTTCGACAGTAGCCAAGAGTATCCAAATTTGGAGACTAAATCCTTGGACATAGTATCCCAATTTTGATACTTCATGATCAAGATCAAGATCAAATCGGACACAGATTTTCTTTTTTTTCACTTGGTACACATTATTCGTTTTCTATGAAAATCTCAGACCAAAAAAAACTCAGACCAAAAAAAAATTCTCAAGAATCATCCAATGATATTGGTATATTATACAAGTCTCAAATATCACTTTTAGGAAGAAAAAAATATGTTCAACACATGCTCATATAGTTTATCTGGTTTTATGTTTGCATGAATACAACATACTGAAAATTATTCAAAGTTTCATATCAACACGCTCATCACAAAACAAACAATCTTTGAAATAGTACATTCTATTTGTCATTCTTTTTTCTGAACTTTATTCACAAATATTCTTTGTGTATGATACAATAACTGCTCTTTATTGAGCATACAAATGTAATATTTAAAAAAATTGTGCAACAAAATCCCATAAAAAATATCTACAAAAATATAACGTTCAACTAATAACACCCTGTAACTCAAATCGCCTTGATGTACTTCAAAAAAATGTTCTCCACGCACAGCATTTTAACATTTTTAACAAGTTAATCTCATAATTAAATTTACTTTGTTTCATCTATAGATACAAAAAGAAATGTTATACAGTGAAACCTCATCATGACGAACATGTTTGGTCCATTTAATTTACCTTTTTATATCAGATATATTGTTGTTTTGGGCTTAAAAACACCAAAATACATAAAACCTGAACCTGTGAAATTACCTTGCTATATTAGGTACTCATAACAGAGCTTGTTATAAAAAGGTTCCACTGTATTCGGTTGTGGCTCAATGGTTGAGCACCGGTCTAGCAATCTGAGGTCTCTGGTTTGATTCAGTTTCCTCTATGTTTGAATTCAGATTTAATATCCTTGCAATTCCACTTTAGAACCACAAGAGAAGCAAGTACGTTTGGTTGAATTATACAAAGTTACCAAATCCCTTCTTAAATACAGTCAAACCTGTGTATAGTGACCACCTCAGGGAAACAAGAAAAGTGGCCACTGTAGACAGGTTCCATAACACTGTTTTTCCCTGTAGTGGATCACTTTTGATGGCCACTATAGGCAGGTGGTCACTAAGACGGGTTTGACTGTTTTATCATGACGTAATTTTATCGCTTGCTGAAAACCGCTTCTGAGGGCCTGACAAGCGGTGCGAGTTTTCCGCTCTCAAGCCTGCATCCAGGAGATTTGTATCAGTGTTGACACTTTCTTATCAATTGCCCCTCTCTCTGTGATAGCACTGGGCCTCGGGGGCATTAAACACAGCTGGGATTGTTGACAGTAGTGACAAAACTGTCAGAAACTGATAAGAATGTGACCGAGTTGATTACCACGATGGTGGAAATCAAACTAACGACAGAATCACCTAATGTGTAAAGGCCCCCCATGAGCTTTTTGAAAAGGTATCCAAGACTGATACAACATCACATAATGAACAGAATTGTAACATAAATTCAAATTCAATAATATACATGTATATATATATATATGCATGCGAACAATACTGGTACAGTGTTTGTTATTTACAATATTTACATCTAAAAATACAAATTTTGGATAAATAAATTAGAACTCTTGATTGTCCCCTGCAGCTATTTCAATGGTAGTGCCAAAAACCCACAAGTGAATCAAACGTGTGGTGCATCAAAATTTCACTCAACACTTATTACAATAAACAATCCTAGTTTTTGTTGCAACCATATTCTATGGCCCAACATGTGACTGGCTGGAATACTCCCTAGAGTGTGGGAAATGTGCACTTTGTGAGCAGGAATGATTGCAGTGTGTATCCGTTCACCGGGATTACAATATTGTCGAGCGCTATTATACTTGAATGAATAGTGCTAAATGTATATCAAATGGCCGTTATTTATTTGTAAGTGTTTAGTCAAATCAAAGCAATTTCTGTGATATCTTTGTATCTTATGTTTTTCTGTTCGAATATAACAAACTAGTGATAGTATACTAAAGCAATATTGTCAAGCACTATTATACTTGAATGAATAGTGCTAAATGTATATCAAATGGCCGTTATTTATTTGTAAGTGTTTAGTCAAATAAAAGCAATTTCTGTGATATCTTTGTATCTTATGTTTTTCTGTTTGAATATAACAAACTAGTGATAGTATACTAAAGCAATTTAAATGGTCTTACAGAAATCATTTCAAGGTTAGTCCACTGTATTAACGCTATAGCAACAACAAATCAAATAAGGATTTTGATACTTACATCCCAGAAAAATGTAGGTGGAGTTTGATAATAAGGTCTTTAAAATGTCTTAGTATGCCTTCAACTTTCTTTTCAGGAAAGCAAGGCCACAAAATATTACCGAAAGCAGGGAATCAACAAAAAAGTTTTGTGAAAGATTGTCATGCAAAGACCACAGCAAAATCAAATAAAAATATTAAATGTGTGCATTATGTAAACAATCCCGACAGAAAAATAAACAAGAGGTAATTCTTAGGATCCCAATTAATTTGATGCATTTTTATAAAACGAGGATAATTATAAACCTGTGCTTAAAAGTATAGGGGTGATGTGATAAATGTGAATTAAAAATGGGCAATGAAATGATAAAAATACAGGAAAAATTGGCACAATTTGGCAAGACTTCATCAATCTTCAAATTCTATATAACTGTAAATTTTGATTATAATGGACATAACAAAAATTCAACTAAAATAGTCTAGCAATTGTGAATACAAATATATTTTCTCATGTCATGGTTATTAAATGATTTAAACGAGATGAAATACATCTTTAAATGCTCCTACTATATTTCATATGGAGCATACTACATTTTTGTGAAGGCATTGTCGAGCTACATGTAGACTCTAGCAAAAACATTGTCTCACATATAAATAGGGCCATTTCAGAATATCTATAATAGAGTACTAAAGTTGCTATACCTATGGGTACTGGTTCAAAACAATGTCAGGCAAGCTAGAAATAATATGATACAGTGAAGGCAATCATCCAGCTCAAACCCACTACCAAAACCCTGAATCAAAGGACAAGTTGTTTAGAACCATAGTTTCTAACAAAATAATGTGAAGTGACTACTTCGGACAGCACACTCCTGCCAAAATTATATATTCTGCTAGTACATCAGCTGCAGTTGAAACCTTAAAACCATAAGTGCCAAAGGGCATTTCAAGTAAACCGACCTCTTCTTTTTTACCCAGTTTTTCTCAATTATTTGAAGGGAAATGCCAGTAGGGGGAACGCCCCACACAAAAAAAATGAAATGTACGCTCTTATTACCAATCATGTGAAAGAATATGTTTGTACTAATACGGGATGATACAAATTTGGCCTGGAAACCGCCAACTAATTGATATACATGTATTACTTGGTAAATTATAAAGCTATCCGCTGCGGATTGATATCTCGCCGATGGTTGTATGTTGATACAGCCTCGTGCGATGCGTGTTAATCCTATGGCAAATGCGCACATGGTAATTCGCACGAGCGAATCGCTCGAACGAGCGTATCTATGTGGCCAGCGCAGACGGGCCAAACTGACGGTGAATTTAGGCTCAATGTCAGCGGATTTCATAAATGTTTTAACTGATATTTCTGCACTTAACGATACTAAGGTTCAGATTTTTCCACACACGCCACTTTTTATGCTATTTCAACAATATTAATCAATTAGTTTGGCCAATAGAGTTAGTTTCCACTACTGGCATTTCCCATTAACAAACAATATAATAGCAAAATATATTATATTTTTACAAAATGCTTGTGGCAATAAAAACCCATATATTTTGCATAGTACACATGCACCTTCAGTGCTTTTGAAAGACATTTATTATGGTATTTAAACAGGAAAGGTCATTTAAAAGAAAATGATGTGATTATCACCAATACCCAAATACCAAATGATGGTTAAGCCAGTCACCAAGAACCAAATTCATATGGACATGGATCATTTGTAAGTTTTGAGACATCAAATATTAAGCCAATTATCTACATACATGTAATTTGCTATCATTTTCATTTTGTCTCTCCCTCTCTCCTGAAATTGTTCTCTCTCTCAAACTCTCTCGCTCTTTCTCAAACTCTATTTCACTCCCTTCAAAATCTCTCTCTTTCTTTCCAACTTTCTTCATCTCTCTCTCTCTCTCTCCTCTTACTCTGTATATCTATCTATCTCCTCTCTCAAATAATATTCTTTGTTGTCTTTGTTATTAGCCTCATCACAAGTCATGTCTCTGGTCTTGAAGCATGACTTAAAAAGCAAGTTCAAAGTTCTTCTCAGCTCCAATATCTGGAAATCTTAGTCCTCAAATCAAAATTATATTGTACGTCATACTGTTAATGGCGTTTAGACTTCATCTCTGCTTTATCTATCTTTGCCCATGCAATCCGACTCATAATATGTTATCTTAGTCTTCCTTAGCTTCATGTGTAGCCATATTTGCTGTTGATGAGTAGGTCTAAATGTTTGTTTCTCTTCTTATCTTCATCTGCAGCTATGTCTATTGTTGGGAACAACGAATCATAATGTTGTCTTGGTCCTCCGTAACTTCATCTGCAGCCATGTCTTTTGTTGGGAACAGCGAATCATAATGTTGTCTTGGTCCTCCGTAACTTCATCTGCAGCCATGTCTTTTGTTGGGAACAGCGAATCATAATGTTGTCTTTGTCCTCCGTAACTTCATCTGCAGCCATGTCTTTTGTTGGGAACAACGAATCATAATGTTGTCTTTGTCCTCCGTAACTTCATCTGCAGCCATGTCTATTGTTGGGAACAACGAATCATAATGTTGTCTTTGTCCTCCGTAACTTCATCTGCAGCTATGTCTTTTGTTGGGAACAACGAATCATAATGTTGTCTTCGTCCTCCGTAACTTCATCTGCAGCCATGTCTATTGTTGGGAACAACGAATCATAATGTTGTCTTTGTCCTCCGTAACTTCATCTGCAGCTATGTCTTTTGTTGGGAACAACGAATCATAATGTTGTCTTTGTCCTCCGTAACTTCATCTGCAGCTATGTCTTTTGTTGGGAACAACGAATCATAATGTTGTCTTGGTCCTCCGTAACTTCATCTGCAGCCATGTCTATTGTTGGGAACAACGAATCATAATGTTGTCTTTGTCCTCCGTAACTTCATCTGCAGCTATGTCTTTTGTTGGGAACAACGAATCATAATGTTGTCTTCGTCCTCCGTAACTTCATCTGCAGCCATGTCTATTGTTGGGAACAACGAATCATAATGTTGTCTTTGTCCTCCGTAACTTCATCTGCAGCTATGTCTTTTGTTGGGAACAACGAATCATAATGTTGTCTTGGTCCTCCGTAACTTCATCTGCAGCTATGTCTTTTGTTGGGAACAACGAATCATAATGATGTTTTTGTCTTCAGCTTCATTTGTAGCCATATATCTGGTTTTAAACAGCAAATCATAATGTTGTCTTTGTCCTCTGTAAATTCATCTGCAGCTATGTCTTTTGTTGGGAACAACGAATCATAATGTTGTCTTTGTCCTCCGTAACTTCATCTGCAGCTATGTCTTTTGTTGGGAACAACGAATCATAATGTTGTCTTCGTCCTCCGTAACTTCATCTGCAGCCACGTCTTTTGTTGGGAACAACGAATCATAATGTTGTCTTGGTCCTCCGTAACTTCATCTGCAGCTATGTCTTTTGTTGGGAACAACGAATCATAATGTTGTCTTTGTCCTCCGTAACTTCATCTGCAGCTATGTCTTTTGTTGGGAACAGCGAATCATAATGTTGTCTTCGTCCTCCTTCATCTGCAGCTATGTCTTTTGTTGGGAACAACGAATCATAATGTTGTCTTTGTCCTCCGTAACTTCATCTGGAGCCACGTCTTTGGTGTAGAACAGTGAATCATAATGTTGTCTTTGTCCTCCGTAACTTCATCTGCAGCCACGTCTTGGGTGTAGAACAGTGAATCATAATGTTGTCTTTGTCCTCCGTAACTTCATCTGCAGCCACGTCTTGGGTGTAGAACAGTGAATCATAATGTTGTCTTGGTCCTCCGTAACTTCATCTGCAGCTATGTCTTTTGTTGGGAACAACGAATCATAATGTTGTCTTTGTCCTCCGTAACTTCATCTGCAGCTATGTCTTTTGTTGGGAACAGCGAATCATAATGTTGTTTTCATCTTTAGCTTCATGTTTTAGCCATACATGTATATCTGGTTTTAAACAGCAAACATAATGTTGTTTTCGTCCTCTGTAAATTCATCTGCAGCTATGTCTTTTGTGGGGAACAGCAAATCATAATGTTGTCTTTGTCCTCCGTAACTTCATCTGCAGCCACGTCTTGGGTGTTGAACAGTGAATCACAAAGCTTCTTGAGTAGGGTCCAAAGTGTTGACTAGTTCCCTGCAGAATGAAAATAAAATAAATGTAAGATTAATACTGGCAGAATATCATCGGTCGAGAAAGAAGGGCACTACTATAAGTCACATTTTTTATACTTCAGAAATAATGTTTTAAAAAGTGTTGGAGCCCTGTAGAAAACAAATGTAGCTCTCATAAATTGTTAATACATATTTTTAAAAATATAAATAACTATCATCTGAACATTTGGCATCACATAGATGAGGTTCTGACCTACAAAACGTTTAGTAGAACTCAATTAAACTATTTTGCGGGTTGATGGTCAAGAAAATTGATGAAGACTTGACAAAGAAAATGAAAGTTGGAGAAGGTTAAATAGATGAGATTGTGATGGATTGAGGAAGGAGGAGGAGGAGGGTTCGGGCAACCATCTCCAATCGATGGGGATACAGTCAAACCAGTCTTAGTGGCCACCTGTCTATAGGAGCCAACTTGTCTATATAGTGACCATCAATAGTGATCCCTTGCAGAGAAACAGTGTTATATAACCCGTCTTTAGAGGTCACCTCCCTACAGTGGCCACTTATCTTGTACACAGGTTTGACACTATTATAATGTATATAAGAGGATATTCTTACTTGATTGTCGTAGTTTTTATGTCTGTAAGGTGATAACCTCCACTCTGGCTTCTGATCCGGGGGAGGACGAGTGATGACACTGCCTGATGCCATGGGGATTGTCATGGAAACCGCTGCACTCCTTGCTCCATAGGAACTTCTACTGGCACTGTGCGATGGAAATAAACAAAGTTACAATCATTATAATTATATTATACTTTATAATTTATAAATTATAATTTATAATACTAACACAAATATTTAAGTAGCCTCCAGTTAATTGGGTAGGCATTTGCACAATAAATGTTACCCCTTTATCAGGGGGTGTATTCTGAAAACGATTTTAGGTTAAAATTGATTGTATTGCAAGCATTATCAACAAAGTATTGCTCTGTGTGTTATGTCCGCAAATGTACATTTACTTGCATGCAAGTCTGTTTGTTAGTGAGTGGAGAAAGAAAGATCAATAAAACACTCGTTAAACAACTTATTGATCTTTTTGCTTTAGAGAGCTAAATAAAGAAGACTCCAGTCTCTCAGAATAGTACAATGTAGAGACTATTTATTATTCAAACGACATATAACCAATTAGAGTTTGCAATGTACATCGTATGTTTGAAATAAGCATAGCTGCAAGCAAAACTTCTTTGTACTATTAAAGGGACTTAGACTTAGTAACATTGTCCAAATCCTCAAAATCCAATTAGAATTCTGGCGGTTCCCTTATACCTTGTTGTATTCGTATTGACAATAAAATCATGGGACCGGTTTCGGTTTTTCAAATTTCCCTTTTGTTAAAAAAGATATACGATTGAAGTGTTCAGATGTTGAATAATCCACTGGATCGTCAAAATCTCGTACAAAGTGAGTGCAATGAGTTAGTGAACATCACTTTGCCTTTTTGCTCATTACACGGCCATATAACGTCAATTTAACTTGAAATTTTCACACAACACCAGTGGACATATAAGATAACAACAATATACCTTGTATCAACCACTCATCACTTTTTGCACGAGTCATGTCAACAAAGTTACTAGATCCCTTTAAGGGTCTATTACCTTTCATCTTCTTCATTTACATGATTCTTAAAACTGGTTTAAAGGGAACCAACACCCTAAAGATAGTATGCTTATAAATGAAATGTAATATTTTAGTAGTATTTAATAGTATGTGTTGAATTAGATTAACAACAAGTTTTTGTCTAGTTACAATGTGATTCTTACTCTTAACCCGTTCAAAACGATTTGATTTCAAATGGTAAACCATGATCCATTCTCCAAAGATCCCAGCCCAAATATTTCTGGGACCAGTTCTGAATGAGTCATCATCATCATTGTAGTGTCTTGGAATAAGACTACGCAATGTTGTCTTGGAATAAGACTACGCATGTTTATGTACGTAAGTACACACACACAATGTACAATAATGCATGATTGAACAAGCCACGTTCTATGTCACTTTTGAGAACCCAGATACCAAGAGTAAAGTATCCTGAACTTTATATCTCTCACTCCGTGTGAATTACTTATTCAGTCGCGTGAATCATGAACGGATAGAAGCTGATTGAACTGTGTTTGTTTGTGATCCGATTGACTTGTCAGATGTTACAATCATCACTATTTCATATAATCTCAAATTTCCTGCCAATGGCCGGCAAATCTGAGCGCTACATTTTCTTGGCCTATGCAAGAATATTTGTGTATCTATTGCCCATCACATGAAACCTCATCCCATCACCACCACCACCACCGGCCACCAACATCACCAACACCACCACCAGGGGGCGACTTTGTCTCTAATGATACAGGCCCATAGTCAGGGGGGTGCGTTAGGTGCGTACGCATCCCCCCCCCCAAAAAAAAAAAAAATTAGTTTAAAGACTTCTATTTGAACTTACTGCGTGAAACGAGTGCTAGCCCGTGTGCGCCTTTCTTCCAAGTCAGCCTGTTCTTCCGTGGTCCGAACCCGTCTTGTATCCAAGTCCTCACTTTCGTCCGTCGCCAAAAAAACTCGTCTCTCACCATTACCGATGTTGTGAGGAGACTTGGGAGTTATCTCTGTGGTTTGAATCGGGTTTGCCAGAAGGGGGGCGAATTGCGCCCTCTTGAAGGTTGGTACGTGGATGTGCTGAGCCCGACGAAGTTGCGCGATAGTGTACGGAGGACTGAGCACGGATCTTGGCAGATTGGTTGTTGAATTGCTGAAGCTGCTGGAAATGGAAACAAAATCACACACAAAAACAAAAATTATTTTGAATTTCAAATAGTTAATATAATGTGAAATAGTGTAGTTGTGCCATCATGTATTGTAGGGGAACTAAGCATGGACCTCGGCAGTTTGGTTTTTGTATTGTTGAGAAAATGGAAAACAAAAGTCAGCGGGGTAAATACACTTATTTTTGCAGAGTTTGGTTACAATGTAAAATACAAAATGTTCAATTGTGAAGGGGGAATAGTATAGAGCTATCTCTCAGGCTGCATAAGAGTCATCTAAACTGAATGTTATTTTTGTTGTAAATCAATGACTGGTTGTAGTTTTTCTTTATAAGGAATGCATACAAATACCCATAGTGTAAAAAAAACGTATAACACGGGCTTTACTTAAAATGCATCTAGAGTGCAAACAAGTCCAAAGCAATATAATTACGTGTCAAAAGACCAAAGGCTTTATGCAATGCTAGAAATTAATCTTTTTGCTTTGTGGCCCAGTCGGGCAAGTAAAAAGAAGATTTTTCAACTTCTAGTGGCCCGAACCTAAATCTGGTAGCAACAAACAAAGAAAAACATAACAAATTCTGTTAGATTTGCTTGCCCGAATGGGCCAGTAGAATTTAGGATTAATGAAATATGTTGGCCCAAAGCTAAGTTTTAGTGGCCCCGGGCCAGCGGGCCTATGCTAATTTCGAGCAGTGCTTTATGCAATTATAAGAAGATTTAGAATCATGCTAGAAATTAACTTGTTTTCCTTCTGGCCCAGTTGGACAAGAAAATACAAGTATTAACAACTTTTATAGTGGCCTGAAACCTGCATCTCTGGCCCCAAACAAAGAAAGACAATTAAAATTCTGTTATACTGATTGCCCGTTCGGGCCAATGGAAATTAGGATCAATGGAATTTGATGGCTCAAAGCTAATTTTTAGTGGCCCTAAATTTGAGCACTGCCTTTTAAGCATTTAAGGCTTTATCATTTTACACTTGTAATGTTCTAGATTTTTAATCTTACCTAGATGTTCTGCTACTCTTGCTGGCTACACTCCGAGGGCTCAGCGAGGCCGGGGTACCGCCATCCTTCGAGGTACTGGCACCATCCGACCGACTACTGATGGTACTCGAGGTACATGATGACACCGACCCCGCAGCACTGAGTTTTGGCAAGCGATATGGCGCGGAGGATGATGGTGACGCCGGGGAAAGGGATTCTAGGAGTGACCTGTTAAGAAGTTCATCTTCTTCAGATGCTAGTCGGACGTGGGGGAAGGATAACTCGTACCCAGGAAAATCAAGAGATCTGTAAGAGGAAAACAAGCGAAGGGAAAATATGATTTAGTTGCAATCTTTACAAGCAGTACTTTAAGACACAGAGAAGGATGGGGATACATGGCAGACAGGATGGAGGGAGGGAGAGGGAATCAAGGAGAGACTTATTGAGTAACTCGTCTTCATCTAAGGCTAGCCAGATTTTGACTTTGAGAAAATAAGGAGGATAGTTCGTTTCCAGTGGATTTTTTGCCTAATATTCTGCTCAGAAAGAGAAAATTAACAAATAAATGAGTTTTGGCAAGCGATACGGTGCAAAGGATGATGGTGATGACAGGAGACAGGGTTTCAAGGAGTGACTTCTTCAGATGCTAGTTGGACATTAGAGAAGGATACCTTATAATATATCCAGGAGAATCAAGGGATCCATTCAAGAAAAAGAGGACTTTCAGACAAATTATACTTAGCCTAAGGCTTAGGTATAATCTGAAGACCTAGATGAGGATGAGGGGGGTTAAGAGGTAGGTATCGAGGATAGACTGCATGGTCAGGTAACTCATCTTCTTGACTTATTCTAAAGTTAACCAGATTAAGGAAAGCAGAAAGGATAGCCCTATTTATTCAATCCATGGGATTTTCTTTTAAGTTTGAATTGATCTGTTCAGAAATAGAAATAATATTCCAATAAACGTTGGCAAGAGATACGCAAGGAGGACAATTATAGTGATGACAGAAAACAGGGATTCAATGAAGGACTTGGTAAATAATAAGTTCATCTTCTTCTGATGATGCTCGGAAAGGATAAATCATATCCAAGAGATTCAAGTGATCTGTCAAAGAAAAAAGAAAGTAAAATTATCGTTATAATCTTTTTAAGCAGAGCCGAGCAGGGGATATGGGAAAGGAGGAACTCTAGGAGAGACGTGATACGAAATAACAAGTTTATTTCATTAGAAGAAAACCACCGACATGGGGAAAGATTGAAAGAATGATAGCTTGTAATTGTATCCAGGAGAAATTGAATAATTATATAAAGGTAGATAGCTCAGATATGTTTTATGAATAATTTGATCTACAAATTAACATAAGAGAACTGGAATATAATTATATTTACAATCTCTACATGCAGAGACAAGCAGCTAGAGGTTGAAGAGGATGCTAGGTAGAGGATTTCTAGGAGAGATTTGATAGCGACTGGACCTACCAAAACCACGATTAGGCCATATATCATGTTTTAGTATGAATTGCTCTTGAAACAAATAACATTAATGCACCAATAAATGTTATATTTTCTAATTCTTATAGTCAACATTGTGTTATTCTTCAACAGCCCGTCATTATTATTCGCTGATTAGGCTAGAACGGAACACAGTAAAGAATAGTTCAACCAGGGACATGGGAGTTTGAATATGGTTCAACAAAATATAAACGTTCACTACACTCTGCAGAGTATATTATGGTAAATTTGTATTAGATGTATTTATTTACTCACCTTCCTACATCCGCTGTGTTGGGCTGCATGCCTTCTTCTTTCTCTCACCAGTTCTTACATATCCACAGAATTATTAAAATAACTACATCTTATTGTCCAAAAATTGAATCACAAATCGTCGTCAACACTTAGTTCCGATTGTCCTTCATCATTGAATTACCACATATTACACGATTGTATTCTACGCACAATACGAATGATATACTACGCTATTTACTATACGCGCTATTATGTACTGAATTCAAGGGGTGTAATTTATTACCCCTATTCGTTCACACGGGTGCTAAATGCGTGCACACAGCGCACCTGTGCATCGTGCACGTACAGCGTAAAGGGTCTCGCTCCGGTGACGCTTCCCTTGTTGTCATTGGATACCACGTGATCGATCCATAGTGCAAATGACGAAACCTAACTTCATGCCGTTATATACTGGTAACCTACCGCATGAAGAGCTTTTATCGATCCCTTATTCACTTAATTGTTTCGCTAATCCTTTTTGGAGAGGATAAAAGAGACAGCGCTATCAAACCTACCAGTCTATTGACTTTGATTCGTTTGACGAAAGAAGCGGCTTTGTATTTGAATCACTAGAGAAGAAAGCGGCTTTTCATCTCTTTATCACTAATCCATTTCCGATCGATGGGCGAGAGGCCGCTTGTGGTTTTCAAGTTGCAAAATAGGGGTAAACAAACTGCCCCCTCGAAGCGATGATAAGTGTTTTTAGATAGCCAACACGAGGCAACGGTGGTGTCTAAATATAATTTGGTGTGCCACAAAAGGAACCAAATAAAATCTATCGATAGGTATAGATGAGGAATATGAACACTTTTGGCTTTCAAGTTTGTAATCTGCTATGAAGGGGATTTCCACTGCCCAGAAAATTCACAAAATTATAAAAAGCCATAAATATTTAAAAGGCTATTTGTGGTTTTCAAGTTGCAAAATAGGGGTAAAAAACTGCCCCCTCGAAGCGATGATCATAAGTGTTTTTAGATAGCCAACACGAGGCAACAGTGGTGTGTAATAATTATGATTTGGTGTGCCACAAAAGGAACAAAATACAAATCTATCGATAGGTATAGATGAGGACTACTTGTGGCTTTCAAGTTTGTAAGGCAAGAGTATAGATATCTGCTATGAAGGGGATTTCCACTGCCCAACAAATTCACAAAATTATAAAAAGCCATACATATTTAAAAGGCTATTTGTGGTTTTCAAGTTGCAAAATAGGGGTAAAAAAACTGCCCCCTCGAAGCGATGATAAGTGTTTTTAGATAGCCAACGCAAGGCAACAGTGGTTGCCCAAAAATTGAACAAAATACAAATCTATCAATACTACCCTGATAGCAGACTGACGTCTTTATGACGTCTTAATTTGGTCGTAAACTGGTAAACACGTCATATGTCGTACAAACGATCAGAATACGACGTCATTATGACGTATTTTAAAGACCATTTTTGACATGATGACTTATGTCGTATAAAAGACGTAAAATTGACGTCATTATAACATCTTTAAACGACCATTTTTCCACTATTTATTTTTGTGGTAGGAAAGACGTAAAAACGATGTCATTATAACGTCGTTCAAAGACCATTTTTAAGAATGTATTATTGTCGTATAGAAGACATGATAACGACGTCTTTATAATGTCGTTTAAAGACCATTTTTGCCATACGGGTTTATGTCGTATCAATAACGCTATAAAGACGTAAGTTCGACGTCTTTTCAAGACCAATTTTTTGCCATCATTTTTTGTCGTATGGACGCCCTTTTTACGACGTTAATGTGACGTATTTCAAAGACCATATTCCAATTGTTTTTTGTCGTATGGAAGGACGTAAATATTACGTTAATATTACGTCATTTAAAGATCACTTTTTCAGTATTTATTTTTGTCGTATAGAAGACGTAACAACGACGTCTTTATGATGTCTTTGAAAGACTATTTTGCCATCATTTTTTGTCGTATGGACGACCACTTTACGACGTCATTTTGAAGTCTTTTCAAGACTAGTTTTTTGCCATCATTTTTTGTCGTATGGACGACCTTTTTACTACGTCATTTTGACGTCTTTCAAAGACCATTTTTTTCACTATTTATTTTGTCATAAAAACGTCTAAAAATTGACGTCTTGATGATGTCTTTTAAAGACTATTTTTGCCATTATGGTTTGTGTCGTACGACGACGTTAATACGACGTCATTATGATGTGATTTCAAGACTAGTTTTTGCCATCATTTATTGTCGTATGGACGACCTTTTTACAACGTCATTGTGACGTCTTTCAAAGACCATTTTTTCCAATGCTTTTTCGTCATATTAAGGATGTAAAAACGACGTCATTATCACGTCATTAAAAGATTATTTTTAAGTATTTATTTTGTAGTATAAAATACGTTATAACGACGTCTTTATGATGTCTTTGAAAGTCCATTTTTGCAATTAAGGTTTGTGTCCTACGGACAACATTATTAAGACGTCATTTTGACGTCTTTTCAAGACTATTGTTTGCCATCATTTTTTGTCGTATGGACGATCACTTTACGACGTCATTTTGAAGTCTTTTCAAGACTAGTTTTTTTGCCATCATTTTTTGTCGTATGGACGAACTTTTTACTACGTCATGTTGACGTCTTTCAAAGACCATTTTTTCACTATTTATTTTGTCATAAAAAAGTCTTAAAATTGACGTCTTCATGATGTCTTTTAAAGACTATTTTTGCCATTATGGTTAGTGTCGTACGACGACGTTAATATGACGTCATTATGATGTGTTTTCAAGACTAGTTTTTGCCATCATTTAATGTCGTATGGACGACCTTTTTACAACGTCATTGTGACGTCTTTCAAAGACCATTTTTCCAATGCTTTTTCGTCATATTAAGAATGTAAAAACGACGTCATTATCACGTCATTAAAAGATAATTTTTAAGTATTTATTTTGTAGTATAAAAGGCTTTATAATGACGTCTTTATAATGTCTTTGAAAGGACCATTTTTGCCATTAAGGTTTGTGTCGTACGCACGACAATATTAAGACGTCATTATGACGTCTTTACAAGATAGTTTTTGCCATCATTTTTTGTCGTATGAACGACCTCATTACGTCATTGTGACGTCTTTTAAAAAACATTTTTTCCAATTATTTTTTGTCGTATAGACGACGTTATTACAACGTGATTATGACGTCTTTCAAAGACATTTAAACAATTATTTTTGGCGTATGGACGACCTTTTTATGACGTCAATAAGACGTCTTTATGTCGTCTAAATGGCGTAATTTATGGTACAAATTGACGTCTTCAAGACGCCTTTTCGGAAAAAGATACGTCATTATCACGTCAAAATATGACGTCTATATGACGGTAAACGCGGGTGCAAAATCTTCACTTTTTGACGTGAATTTACGACGTCTTAAAGACGACGTACACAAGGTGGAAATGACGTCAAATCCAGACGTAAAAATCGCGTCTTCTATTGACCAATAAGACGTCTTTATGTTGTCTAAATGGCGTAATTTATGGTACAAATTGACGTCTTCAAGACGTCGTAAAGACGCCTTTTCGGATAAAAATATGTCATTATCACGTCAAAATATGACGTCTATATCACGGTAAACGCGGGTGCAAAATCTTCACTTTTTGACGTGAATTTACGACGTCTTAAAGACGACGTACACAAGGTGAAAATCACGTCAAATCCAGACGTAAAAATCACGTCTTATATTGACCAATAAGACGTCTTTATGTCGTCTTAATAACGTAATTAATGGAACAAATTGACGATTTAAAGACGTCATAAAGACGCCTTTTCGGATAAAAATACGTCATTATCACGTCAAAATATGACGTCTATATCACGGTAAACGCGGGTGCAAAATCTTCACTTTTTGACGTGAATTTACAACGTCTTAAAGACGACGTACACAAGGTGGAAATGACGTCAAATCCAGACGTAAAAAGCACGTCTTATATTGACCAATAAGACATCTTTATGTCGTCTAAATGGCGTAATTTATGGTACAAATTGACGTCTTAAAGACGTTGTAAAGACGCCTTTTCGGGGGAAAATACGTCATTATCACGTCAAAATATGACGTCTATATGACGGTAAACGCGGGTGCAAAATCTTCACTTTTTGACGTGAATTTACGACGTCTTAAAGACGACGTACATAAGGTGGAAATGACGTCAAATCCAGACGTAAAAATCACGTCTTATATTGACCAATAAGACGTCTTTATGTCGTCTAAATGGCGTAATTTATGGTACAAATTGACGTCTTCAAGACGTCGTAAAGACGCCTTTTCGGAAAAAAATACGTCATTTTCACGTCAAAATATGACGTCTATATGACGGTAAACGCGGGTGCAAAATCTTCACTTTTTGACGTGAATTTAAGACGTCGTGCACGACGAAAAACGACGTAAATTTGACGTCATTTTTACCAGTGTTTGCTATCAGGGATTCATTATTGGCTGTAAGCCATGTTGTTGGATCATACATAAGCCATATATGGTTTATGTTGGAACTGTGTATGACACTAAATACAATATTTATGTGGGAGTGGTGCATATTTATTAGTGCGTCAATTATTTGCTTTCTTCGTGAAAAATATATCAAATCATAACACGCTTTCCCAGATGCAGTTAATCTTAAGCCCGAATTTCCTATCTAGGTATGCACCAGATTGCACAATTTCAAATTCATAAATGCAAAATCTTTCTTACCGTGGGAGGGGGATACCCCCTCCCAAACCCTCCCCCTCCCTCCCTGCCCCAGCCCTCAGGCGCTTCGCTCCATCGGGACTCATTATTGGCAGTGTGTTGTTGGATCATACATAATGTTGCATAATTATGGTTTATGTTGTGTTGTGTGTGTGTGTTTTGGGGTACATATTTATTAGTGTGTCAATTATTTGTTTTCTACGTGAAAAATATATTAAAACTCTCTGGTCGATCAAATCATATCACGCTTTCCCAAATACAGCCGAATTTCCTATCTAGGTATGCATCAGATTGCACAATTTCAAGTCCAAAAATGCAAAAACTCCCTACCGTGGGAGGGGGGACACACACCCTCCCCCCGCTCAGTCGCTTCGCTCCCTCGCAATGTCTCACTCTCACCTCTGGCTCAAACTTGGCAACCCAGAGTGTGGTTGGGCATGAGCCCCTATACACACCAAAATTGTGAGCCCCCTTGGGGTTTTGCCCCCCCCCCCCCCCCCAATCCAAAACTGCTTCCGGCGCGCCTGCCTCTGACCTAATAAAACAAATATGCAATTTAGCTGATTATCTGTATAATGCTAATTCTACAACAAATTTTCAATGTTGCCAAGGTAACATTGCTAAATTATCTAAAGAAACCTTTAAGCACATGAGAAAAAACAAACAAATATTGGACTGTCTACAACCTATTATCGCCTACAGGAATAATTCATCATCGATTATAAACGATAGTATCAAAGTGGAAATAACCCAATGATGCCAGGGTGGTAATATTGCTAGATTTCCTAAAGAATCCCTTTAGAACATGAGTAAAAACAAACAAACAAATATTGGACTTATGAACGTCTACAACATAATAGGATCGCCTACAGGAATAATTCATGATCGATTATAAACGATCGTATCAAAGTGGAAATAACCCAATGATCAAGGTGGTAATATTGCTAAATTTTCTAAAGAACCTTTTAGAACATGAATAACAAAAGAAAATACAGTAGGACTTATGATTAACGTCTTCAGGTCTAATGGATACAGGATTCATTCATGATCGATTATAAACAATCCGCATTAGAGTGCAAAGTAAAATTCCAATTTTTATAACTATTTACATTGAAAACATTGTTATTATGATCTTGTTTTTGCAGATATTAAAACTAATATAAATACCAACCTGTTTTTAATAGTTTCAACATGATTTGCAAATTCATTATTTAGGCATCAACTCTTTGAAATACTAAACAGTCAATATTAACCATTTAAATCTCACATACTAAGAAGCGGGATATATATACGGAACCTATACGACAACTGATCAGTAAGGTGTTAGACGTAGGTTATAGGATAGGATAGGTTTAGGATTTAGGAATAGGATAGGATTATGTGTTACATGTTATAAAGCTGTTGACTGTGGAATATACTACAAGACATAACCATCTCAATTTTTAAATTTTTAATAATGTAAAAATCGCTTCAAAATATGACGTCAATACGACGTCTTTTCGTCATAAAAAGACGTCGTTAGCACGTCAAAATATGACGTCTATATGTCGTGAAACGCGGGTGCAAAATCTTCATTTTTTGACGTGAATTTATGACGTCTTTAAGACGACGTACACGACTTGAAAATCACGTCAAATCAATACGTAAAAATCACGTCTTATATTGACCAATAAGACGTCTTTATGTCGTCTTAATAACGTAATTAATGGTACAAATTGACGACTTAAAGACGTCATAAAGACGCCTTTTCGGAAAAAAATACGTCAATATCACGTCAAAATATGACGTCGATATCACGGTAAACGCGGGTGCAAAATCTTCACTTTTTAACGTTAATTTACGACGTCTTAAAGACGACGTACACAAGGTGAAAATCACGTCAAATCCAGACGTAAAAATCACGTCTTATTTTGACCAATACGACGTCTTTATGTCGTCTTAATAACGTAATTATTGGTACAAATTGACGACTTAAAGACGTCATAAAGACGCCTTTTCGGAAAAAAATACGTCAATATCACGTCAAAATATGACGTCGATATCACGGTAAACGCGGGTGCAAAATCTTCACTTTTTGACGTTAATTTATGACGTCGTTAAGACGACGTACCCGACGTAAAATGACGTAAATTTGACGTAATTTTTACCAGTGTCTGCTATCAGGGTAGATGAGAGGCTACTCTTGTGGTATTCGAGTCACGAAATAAGGGTAAATAAACGACCCCTCGAAACGTTGACAAGTGTTTTTAGATAGCCAAAGCGAGGCAACAGGTTTATCTGCTATGATTTCCCCTGCCCCCCCCCCCCCCCCAAAAAAAAAAGAAGAACAGAACAAAATACAAATTATCGATAGATGAGACTCTATTAATTTGTGGTTTTCAAGTTGCAAACAGGGGTAACCATCAAACGGCACCCTGGAATTTCCTGAAGTGATGATAAGTGTTTAGGTAGCTAACACAAGGCAACAATAGTATCTGCTATGATTTTCCCTGCAAAATATAAAAATCCATCAATATAATACTAGAAGGCCCCCTTATTTTTAAAGTTGCAAAATAGGAGTAACCATCAAACGGCCCCATCGAAATGATGATAAGTGTTTGTTTTTTTTATAACCACCCTGATAGCAGACACTGGGTAAAAATTACGTAAAATTTACGTCATTTTACGTCGGGTACGTCGTCTTAACAACGTCTTAAATTAACGTCAAAAAGTGAAGATTTTGCACCCGCGTTTACCGTGATATCGACGTCATATTTTGACGTGATATTGACGTATTTTTTTTCCGAAAAGGCGTCTTTATGACGTCTTTAAGTCGTCAATTTGTACCATTAATTACGTTATTAAGACGACATAAAGACGTCGTATTGGTCAAAATAAGACGTGATTTTTACGTCTGGATTTGACGTGATTTTCACCTTGTGTACGTCGTCTTTAAGACGTCGTAAATTAACGTCAAAAAGTGAAGATTTTGCACCCGCGTTTACCGTGATATCGACGTCATATTTTGACGTGATATTGACGTATTTTTTTCCGAAAAGGCGTCTTTATGACGTCTTTAAGTCGTCAATTTGTATCATTAATTACGTTATTAAGACGACATAAAGACGTCTTATTGGTCAATATAAGACGTGATTTTTACGTATTGATTTGACGTGATTTTCAAGTCCGTGTACGTCGTCTTAAAGACGTCATAAATTCACGTCAAAAAATGAAGAATTTGCACCCGCGTTTCACGACATATAGACGTCATATTTTGACGTGCTAACGACGTCTTTTTATGACGAAAAGACGTCGTATTGACGTCATATTTTTGAAGCGATTTTTACATTATTAATTATTAATTATTAATTATTAATAATTAAAAAATTGAGATGGTTATGTCTTGTAGTATATTCCACAGTCAACAGTTTTATAACATGTAACACATAATCCTATCCTATTCCTAAATCCTAAACCTATCCTATCCTATCCTATAACCTACGTCTAACACCCTTACTGATCAGTTGTCGTATAGGTTCCGTATATATATCCCGCTTCTTA
This sequence comes from Echinarachnius parma, assembly GCA_037951105.1. NCBI lineage: Eukaryota > Metazoa > Echinodermata > Echinoidea > Clypeasteroida > Echinarachniidae > Echinarachnius > Echinarachnius parma. The sequence goes on along the minus strand of JBAMJV010011126.1, from coordinate 10,440 downwards.
GTATGTGAGATTTAAATGGTTAGTATTGACTGTTTAGTATTTCAAAGAGTTGATGCCTAAATAATTAATTTGCAAATCATGTTGAAAATATTAAAAACAGGTTGGTATTTATATTAGTTTTAATATCTGCAAAAACAAGATCATAATAACAATGTTTTCAATGTAAATAGTTATAAAAATTGGAATTTTACTTTGCACTCTAATGCGATTGTTTATAATCGATCATGAATGAATCCTGTATCCATTAGACCTGAAGACGTTAATCATAAGTCCTACTGTATTTTCTTTTGTTATTCATGTTCTAAAAGGTTTCTTTAGAAAATTTAGCAATATTACCACCTTGGGATCATTGGGTTATTTCCACTTTGATACGATCGTTTATAATCGATCATGAATTATTCCTGTAGGCGATCCTATTATGTTGTAGACGTTCATAAGTCCAATATTTGTTTGTTTGTTTTTACTCATGTTCTAAAGGGATTCTTTAGGAAATCTAGCAATATTACCACCCTGGCATCATTGGGTTATTTCCACTTTGATACTATCGTTTATAATCGATGATGAATTATTCCTGTAGGCGATAATAGGTTGTAGACAGTCCAATATTTGTTTGTTTTTTCTCATGTGCTTAAAGGTTTCTTTAGATAATTTAGCAATGTTACCTTGGCAACATTGAAAATTTGTTGTAGAATTAGCATTATACAGATAATCAGCTAAATTGCATATTTGTTTTATTAGGTCAGAGGCAGGCGCGCCGGAAGCAGTTTTGGATTGGGGGGGGGGGGGGGGGGGGGGGGGGTGGGGGGGCAAAACCCCAAGGGGGCTCACAATTTTGGTGTGTATAGGGGCTCATGCCCAACCACACTCTGGGTTGCCAAGTTTGAGCCAGAGGTGAGAGTGAGACATTGCGAGGGAGCGAAGCGACTGAGCGGTGGGAGGGGGGTGTCCCCCCTCCCACGGTAGGGAGTTTTTGCATTTTTGGACTTGAAATTGTGCAATCTGATGCATACCTAGATAGGAAATTCGGCTGTATTTGGGAAAGCGTGATATGATTTGATCGACCAGAAAGTTTTAATATATTTTTCACGTAGAAAACGAATAATTGACATACTAATAAATATGTACCCCAAAACACACACACACAACACAACATAAACCATAATTATGCAACATTATGTATGATCCAACAACACACTGCCAATAATGAGTCCCGATGGAGCGAAGCGCCTGAGGGCTGAGGCAGGGAGGGAGGGGGAGGGTTTGGGAGGGGGTCATCCCCCTCCCACGGTAAGAAAGATTTTGCATTTATGAATTTGAAATTGTGCAATCTGGTGCATACCTAGATAGGAAATTCGGGCTTAAGATTAACTGCATCTGGAAAGCGTGTTATGATTTGATATATTTTTCACGAAGAAAGCAAATAATTGACGCACTAATAAATATGCACCACTCCCACATAAATATTGTATTTAGTGTCATACACAGTTCCAACATAAACCATATATGGCTTATGTATGATCCAACAACATGGCCTACAGCCAATAATGAATCCCTGATAGCAAACACTGGTAAAAATGACGTCAAATTTACGTCGTTTTTCGTCGTGCACGTCGTCTTAAAGACGTCTTAAATTCACGTCAAAAAGTGAAGATTTTGCACCCGCGTTTACCGTCATATAGACGTCATATTTTGACGTGAAAATGACGTATTTTTTTTCCGAAAAGGCGTCTTTACGACGTCTTGAAGACGTCAATTTGTACCATAAATTACGCCATTTAGACGACATAAAGACGTCTTATTGGTCAATATAAGACGTGATTTTTACGTCTGGATTTGACGTGATTTTCACCTTGTGTACGTCGTCTTTAAGACGTCGTAAATTCACGTCAAAAAGTGAAGATTTTGCACCCGCGTTTACCGTGATATAGACGTCATATTTTGACGTGATAATGACGTATTTTTATCCGAAAAGGCGTCTTTATGACGTCTTTAAGTCGTCAATTTGTTCCATTAATTACGCTATTAAGACGACATAAAGACGTCTTATTGGTCAATATAAGACGTGATTTTTACGTATTGATTTGACGTGATTTTCACGTCGTGTACGTCGTCTTAAAGACGTCATAAATTCACGTCAAAAAGTGAAGATTTTGCACCCGCGTTTACCGTCATATAGACGTCATATTTTGACGTGATAATGACGTATCTTTTTCCGAAAAGGCGTCTTTACGATGTCTTGAAGACGTCAATTTGTACCATAAATTACGCCATTTAGACGACATAAAGACGACTTATTGACGTCATAAAAAAGGTCGTCCATACGCCAAAAATAATTGTTTAAATGTCTTTGAAAGACGTCATAATCACGTTGTAATAACGTCGTCTATACGACAAAAAATAATTGGAAAAAATGTTTTTAAAAGACGTCACAATGACGTAATGAGGTCGTTCATACGACAAAAAATGATGGCAAAAACTAGTCTTGTAAAGACGTCATAATGACGTCTTAATATTGTCGTGCGTACGACACAAACCTTAATGGCAAAAATGGTCCTTTCAAAGACATTATAAAGACGTCATTATAAAGCCTTTTATACTACAAAATAAATACTTAAAAATTATCTTTTAATGACGTGATAATGACGTCGTTTTTACATTCTTAATATGACGAAAAAGCATTGGAAAAATGGTCTTTGAAAGACGTCACAATGACGTTGTAAAAAGGTCGTCCATACGACATTAAATGATGGCAAAAACTAGTCTTGAAAACACATCATAATGACGTCATATTAACGTCGTCGTACGACACTAACCATAATGGCAAAAATAGTCTTTAAAAGACATCACGAAGACGTCAATTTTAAGACTTTTTTATGACAAAATAAATAGTGAAAAAATGGTCTTTGAAAGACGTCAACATGACGTAGTAAAAAGTTCGTC
>JBAMJV010011126.1:0-2500 GCA_037951105.1 Echinarachnius parma | reverse complement strand
GCGGCACTAGCAGAATTGAGGTCGACCCCATTTGTTGATGGCCTTCATGCCCAGCACTCCGGGCGACATAATTATCTGTGCAGGCTTGGCGATGCAGCAGCTGCTCGTCGGCTGTTCAGGTGCACTGCTGGAAATTTGTTCACTGAAAAAAAAAAAAGTTCAGCTACCAGCTCGACATCTTTATGTTTCAAAAATGAGTAAACGTCAATATTTTACAAGGTTGTAAAGGCATATTTGAGAAGTGTAGACAGTACCACAGTCGAATTGAGAGACAGTTTTGTTAAAAAACAACAACGATTTGTTTGAAAATCTTAATTATTCACTATGATTGGATTTGGGAACATGACAGTGACTGTGTTTGAGTTTGACTGTGAATGTGATGTATCTAATCTTTCTTTTTAAAATTGTAAATTTATTTTCTGTTATAAAAGCCAAGGACACATTTGAATGACCATATGGTCACACAGAATACTGCATAAAAATAAAATGGCAATGACTAACCATCTTTTAGTTTTATGTACTTGCAATATTTTCTTTAAAAAAATCATTAAATTCTTCTTTTTGAAGACACAAGTTTGCAAGTGTCTCCGAAAGGAAGCTGGCTGCATTTACTTTACACTCTGTGGTGTGTAAACAAAGCTAAACCTGTAATGATATGAGCGACCTAAATGCACAGTTTACATTTGGTCTAAGGCTGTTGACGAGTCCCGGGTACCCGGGTCCCGCCGAAAAATGTCGAGTCCCGGGCGCAAAAATCGATACTCGATATCCCGAAAAAAAAACAAAAAATCGATTTACGTATTTGCTGTATTTTATAAGATGATTTATTGTCATAAATGCGCTGCATTTTTGTCACTTGTTTCCCAGCGGCGTGACATGCCTATAGCGAAATCAACAAATTGATAAATTTCGGGTACCCGGGACTCGCCCGAAAAATTATCGCGAGTCCCGGGTAGTAAATATACCCGAAATCGACAGCCTTAATTTGGTCGCAGGCTAACTTCAGCTGCTCAGGTTAAGCTTTGTTTACACACTATTACAGCAGAGCTCAACACTAGCACTTGCCCGCTTGGCCGGGGCAAGTAAAAATTGGTGTCTGGCAGGTAAAATTTAATAAATTGTCTAGTTTGCTTGCCCGATTAGGCAACTAAATAATTGTTTAACTATAAGAGAACAATGTAATTTCACATGTGTTAATCTCATCTAGAAGTTAGAGGGCAAGTAAACTTTATAATGGGGCAAGTAAAATGTCAAACTTTATGATTTTACTTGCCCGAATGGGACAGTACAGAAAAAAGTTAGTGTGGAGGCTTGTTAATACAGAGATATACAAATGTAGAGTGTATTTGAGTAAAAAGTGTAATTAATTATCTCCAAAAAGACAAGCATTTTACTGATTTTCTACCAGTACATAATAGAAGAAACTATTGCACGCTAGATATCAAAAAGTCAATGTAAAGGGGGTTAGTGTGTCATATCGCCATTTCATGAGGGTTTAAGAACATGCAAAAAGCATTTAACCTGTTCCCTTCGAGATTCTGAAATCTCAATGACTTTATACATAGCCCACCCAGTTCCCATTTAAGCAACAGGTTAAAGTATATCTTAACCCCTTGACCACGGGTTGTGTACAAATTCTATGGGGATTTCATAAACTCGTAGGGAACAGGTTAAGTACAAAATAAGTGAGTGCCCGCCTTTTGCAAGCCAAATTTCAAAAGTTGCGAAGTTATTGTCTTATATGAAAGTAAATGTCATTAACAGCTTGCCTGAACAAATTGGAGCTTGAAATCTCCTTTTCATGGAGTTATAGACCTCAAAATAAATTATGCGATGCAACACAGTTTAATTATCATGCATTACGAGTCTTTACCAATGCAAAATTTCGCTCGCGATAGCTGCCTGCGCACCCGGGGGGGGGGGGGGGGGGGGGGGGGGGGTGGGGGGCACTTGAATTATTTTTGACGGGGGTGTGCCTCACAGAACTCTGAAATGGGGGTCTGAAGAGCTGACTACAAGCACAAAATATAGGGTCTTTGGAGCTACAAAAACCCTGAAACTGGAGTTAAGGGGTCTAAGGAGCAGACTAAAACTACAAAATACATAGACTTGGAGCTACCAAAGACCTATACAGAAACCCTCAAAAAGGCTAAAATGGTGGTCCAAGGAGCCAAACTAGAAGAGAATAATGGACTTGGCGCTAGTCAAATACATAGCCAAGTCATTCCGGGGGTTTATGGAGCCGAACTAGAAGAAGAATAATGGACTTGGCGCTACTAACTACCTAGCCAAGTCATTCCGGGGGTCTATGGAGCAGCAATTTTTGAATATCGGGTATCTTTAGAGCTGCGATCGGGTGTGAAAAAGGTTTTTTTTTAAGCGGCACATACCCGTCTTACATTATACATGAGTGCCCCCCCCCCCCCCCCCCGGGTCTGCGCATTCCAGGGTGTGTGTGACCCCTCCGTGACCCGCGCACAGATTGTGATCGAACAACGGC
>JBAMJV010011125.1:0-32907 GCA_037951105.1 Echinarachnius parma | reverse complement strand
ACCTATCTCAAGTGGTCAAACATCATAAGAGGAACCCCGAAAAGTTAGCTTGACCCCCCCCCCCCCCCCCGCGGTCCATTTGGTATAAGGTGGTCAAATTGACCATTATTCACGGAATGTTAATATAAACAAATTGAAAATTAACAATTATCACTAAAATATATATAAGAGCCCCAAGTGCCCTAGTCCCCATGGACCGGGCAGCCCACCTATCTAAGTGGTCAACAATCATAAGAGAACCCAGAAAAGTTAGCTTGACCCGGTCCATGTGGTTTAAGGTGCTGTAGTCAATTTGACCATTATAAAGGACAAGATAATATTAATAAAAAATTGAAAAATAACATGTTATCACTAAAAATAATATATGTGCCCAAATTTGCCCTTGTCCACAATGGACCGGGCAGGCCGGCCTATCACAAGTGGTCAACATCATAAGATGAACCCAGAAAAGTTAGCTTGACCCGGTCCATGGGGTTTTAACGGTGGTCAAATTGCACCATTATTAACGGACATATATAATATTTAAAAAATTGAAATAACAAATTATCACTGAAATATATATAAGTGCCCCAAAGTGCCCTAGTCCACATGGACCGGACAGCCACCTATCTCAAGTGGTCAAAACATCATAAGAGGAACCCGGAAAGGTTAGCCTTGACCCGACGTCCATGTGTTTAAGGTGGGTCAAATTGACCATTATTAAAGGAAATGTTAATATTAAAAAAAAGAAAATAACAAATTATCACTAAAATATAATAAGTGCCCCAAAGTGCCCTAGTCCACATGGACCGGGCAGCCACCTATCCTCAAGTGGTCAAACATCATAAGATGAACCCAGAAAAAGTTAGCTTGACCCCGGTCCATGTGGTTTCAGGTGCGTCAAATTGACCATTATTAAAGGACATGTAATAAAAAACTTGAAAAAAATGAAAATAACAAATTATCCCTAACATATATATAACTGCCCCAAGTCGCCCTAGTACACATGGACCGGGCAGCCACTATCTCAACGTGGTCAAACATCATAAGAGGAACCCAGAAAAGGTTAGCTTGACCCGGTCCATGTGGTTTAGGTGGCTCAAATTGACCATTATTAAAGGACATGCATAATATAAAAATGAAAATAAACAAGTTATCACTACAATCTATATATGTGCCCCAAAGTGCCCTTGTCCACATGGACCGGGCAGCCACCTATCTGAAGTGTGTCAAACATCATAAGAGGAACCCAGAAAAAGTTAGCTTGACCCGGCCATGTGGTTTAAGGTCGGTCAATTTGACCTATATTTAAAGGACATGCTATAATATTTTTTTTAAATACAAAACAATGTTATACATGTCCTTTAATATAGGTCAAATTGACCACCTTAAACCACATGGACCGGGTCAAGCCTAACTTTTTTCTGGGTTCCTCCTCTTATGATGTTTGACCACTTCAGATAGGTGGCTGCCCAGGTCCATGTGGACAAGGGCACTTTGGGGCACATATATATATTTAGTGCTAACTTGTTATTTTCATTTTTTTAAATATGCATGTCCTTTAATAATGGTCAATTTTGAACCACCTAAACCACATGGGACCGGGTACCAAGCTAACTTTTCCTGGGTTCCTCTTATGATGTTTGACCACTTGAGACTAGTGGCATGCCCGGTCCATGGTGTACTAGGGCACTTTGGGGGCAGTTATATATATTTAGTGATAATTTGTTATTTTCAATTTTTTACAATATTATACATGTCCTTTAATAATGGTCAATTTGACCACACTTAAACCAACATGGACCGGCCAGTCAAGCTACCTTTTTCTGGGTTCATCTTATGATGTTTGACCACTTGAGATAGCGTGGCTTCCCGGTCCATGTGGACTAGGGCACTTTGGCGGGCAACTATATATTTTAGTGAAATTTGTTATTTTCACTCTTTAGGCTTGCAATAATTATACATTTTCCTTTAATAATGGTCAATTTGACCCACCTTAAACCCACATGGACCGGAGTCAAGCCTAACTTTTCCGGTTCCTCTTATGATGTTTGACCACTTGAGATAGGTGGCTGTCCTGGTCCATGTGGACTAGGGCCCTTTGTGGGCACTTATATATAAATTTCAGTGATAATTTGTTAGTTTTCAATTTTTTTAATATTATATATGTCCTTTAATAATTGGTACAATTTGACCCACCTAAACCACAAGGACCGGGTCAAGCTAACTTTTTCTCGGGTTCATCTTATGATGTTTGACCACTTGAGATAGGCGGACTGCCCGGTCCATAGTGGACAAGGGCACTTGGGGCACATATATATATTTTAGTGATAACATGTTATTTTCAATTTTTTTATTAATATTATCACATAGTCCTTTAATAATGGTCAAATTGACCACTTAAACCACAAGGACCGGGTCAAGCTAACTTTTTCTGAGTTCCTCTTATGATGTTTGACACTACAGATAGGTGGCCTGCCCTGGTCCATGTGGACAAGCGGCACTTTTGGGGCTCTTATATATATTTTAGTGATAATTTGTTATTTTCAATTTTGTTTATATTCTACATATCCTTTAATAATGGTCAATTTTGACCACCCCTAAACCCAAATGGACCGGGTCAAGCTAACCTTTTCCGGGTTCCTCTATATGATGTTTGACCACTTGAGATAGGTGGCTGCCCGGTCCATGTGGACTAGGGCACTTTGGGCACTTATATATTTTTAGTGAATATTTGTTATTTTCTATTTTTCTAAATATTATACATGTCCTTTAATAATGGTCAATTTGACCACCTTAAACCACATGGACCGGGTCAAGCTACTTTTTCTGGGTTCATCTTATGATGTTTGACACTTGAGATAGGTGGCTGCCCGGTCCATGTGGACAAGGGCACTTTGTGGCACATATATATATTTTAGTGATAACATGTTAATTTCAATTTTTTTAAAATATTATACATGTCCTTTAATAATGGTCAAATTGACCACCTTAAACCCACATGGACCGGGTCAAGCTAACTTTTTCTGGGTTCCTCTTTGATGTTTGACCACTTCAGATAGGTGGCTGCCCGGTCCATGTGGACTAGGGGCACTTTGGGGCTCTTATATATATTTTAGTGATAATTTGTTATTTTCAATTTTGTTTATATTATACATTTCCTTTAATAATGGTCAATTTGACCACCTTAAACCACATGGACCGGGTCAAGCTAACTTTTTCTGGGTTCCTCTCATGATGTTTGACCACTTGAGATAGGTGGCTGCCCGGTCCATGTGGACTAGGGCACTTTGGGGCACTTATATATATTTTAGTGATAATTTGTTATTTTCAATTGTTTTCAATATTATACATGTCCTTTAATAATGGTCAATTTGACCACCTTAAACCACATGGACCGGGTCAAGCTAACTTTTTCTGGGTTCCTCTTATGATGTTTGACCACTTGAGATAGGTGGCTGCCCGGTCCATGTGGACTAGGGCACTTTGGGGCACATATATATATTTTAGTGATAACTTGTTATTTTTATATTTTTTTATAGTATACATTTCCTTTAATAATGGTCAATTTGACCACCTTAAACCACATGGACCGGGTCAAGCTAACTTTTTCTGGGTTCCTCTTATGATGTTTGACAACTTGAGATAGGTGGCTGCCCGGTCCATGTGTACTAGGGCACTTTGGGGCAGTTATATATATTTTAGTGATAATTTGTTATTTTCAATTTTTTTCAATATTATACATGTCCTTTAATAATGGTCAATTTGACCACCTTAAACCACATGGACCGGGTCAAGCTAACTTTTTCTGGGTTCCTCTTATGATGTTTGACCACTTGAGATAGGTGGCTGCCCGGTCCATGTGGACTAGGGCACTTTGGGGCACTTATATATATTTTAGTGATAATTTGTTATTTTCAATTTTTTTCAATATTATACATGTCCTTTAATAATGGTCAATTTGACCACCTTAAACCACATGGACCGGGTCAAGCTAACTTTTTCTGGGTTCCTCTTATGATGTTTGACCACTTGAGATAGGTGGCTGCCCGGTCCATGTGGACTAGGGCACTTTGGGGCACTTATATATATTTTAGTGATAATTTGTTATTTTCAAATTTATTTATATTATACATTTCCTTTAATAATGGTCAATTTGACCACCTTAAACCACATGGACCGGGTCAAGCTAACCTTTTCTGGGTTCCTCTTATGATGTTTGACCACTTGAGATAGGTGGCTGCCCGGTCCATGTGGACTAGGGCACTTTGGGGCACTTAATATTAGTAATAATTTGTTATTTTCAATTTTGTTTAATATTATACATGTCCTTTAATAATCGTCAATCTGACCACCTTTAACCACATGGACCGGGTCAAGCTGACCTATTCTGGGTTCCTCTGATGATGTTTGACCACTTGAGATAGGTGGCTGCCCGGTCCATGTGGACTAGGGCACTTTGGGGCACTTGTATATATTTTAGTGGTAATGTGTTAATATTTTCAACTTTTTAAAAATAATATACATGTCCTTTAATAATGGTCAAATTGACCACCGTAAACCACATGGACCGGGTCAAGCTGACATATTCTGGGTTCCTCTAATGATGTTTGACCACTTGAAATAGGTGGCTTCCCGGTCCATGTGGACTAGGGCACTTTGGGGCACTTATATATATTTTAGTGATAATTTGTTATTTTCTATTTTTAAATATTATACATGTCCTTTAATACCGGTCAATTTGACCACCTCAAACCACATGGACCGGGTCAAGCTGACCTATTCTGTGTTCCTCTGATGATGTTTGACAACTTGAGATAGGTGGCTGCCCGGTCCATGTGGACTAGGGCACTTTGGGGCACTTATATATATTTTAGTGATAATTTGTTATTATCAATTTTTTTGAGATTATACATGTCCTTTAATAATGGTCAATTTGACCACCTCAAACCACATGGACCGGGTCAAGCTGACCTATTCTGGGTTCCTCTGATGATGTTTGACCACTTGAGATAGGTGGCTGCCCGGTCCATATGGACTAGGGCACTTTAGGGCACTTATATATATTTAAGTGATAATTTGATATTTTCATTTTTTTAAATATTATACGTGTCCTTTAATAATGGTCAATTTGATCACCTTAAACCACATGGACCGGGTCAAGCTGACCTATTCTGGGTTCCTCTGATGATGTTTGACCACTTGAGATAGGTGGCTGCCCGGTCCATGTGGACTAGGGCACTTTGGGGCACTTATATATATTTTAGTGATAATTTGTTATTTTCAATTTTTTTGATGTTTTACATGTCCTTTAATAAAGGTCAATTTGACCACCTCAAACCACATGGACCGGGTCAAGCTGACCTATTCTGGGTTCCTCTGATGATGTTTGACCACTTGAGATAGGTGGCTGCCCGGTCCATGTGGACTAGGGCACTTTGGGGCGCTTGTATATATTTTAGTGGTAATGTGTTAATATTTTCAACTTTTTAAAAATAATATACATGTCCTTTAATAACGGTCAAATTGACCACCTCAAACCACATGGACCGGGTCAAGCTGACCTATTCTGGGTTTCTCTGATGATGTTTGACAACTTGAGATAGGTGGCTGCCCGGTCCACGTGGACTAGGGCACTTTGGGGCACTTATATATATTTTACTGATAATTTGATATTTTCATTTTTTTTAAATATTATACATGTCCTTTAATAATGGTCAATTTAACCACCTCAAACCACATGGACCGGGTCAAGCTGACCTATTCTGTGTTTCTCTGATGATGTTCGACAACTTGAGATAGGTGGCTGCCCGGTCCATGTGGACTAGGGCACTTTGGGGCACTTATAAATATTTTACTGATAATTTGATATTTTCACTTTTTTTTTTAAATATTATACATGTCCTTTAATATTGGTCAAATTGACCACCTTAAACCGCATGGACCGGGTCAAGCTGACCTATTCTGGGTTCCTCTGATGATGTTTGACAACTTGAGATAGGTGGCTGCCCGGTCCATGTGGACTAGGGCACTTTGGGGCACTGATATATATTTTACTGATAATTTGATATTTTCATTTTTTTAAAAATATTATACATGTCCTTTAATAATGGTCAAATTGACCACCTTTAACCGCATGGACCGGGTCAAGCTGACCTATTCTGGGTTCCTCTGATGATGTTTGACAATTTGAGATAGGTGGCTCCCCGGTCCATGTGGACTAGGGCACTTTGGGGCACTTATATATATTTTACTGATAATTTGATATTTTCATTCTTTTTTTAATATTATACATGTCCTTTAATAATGGTCAAATTGACCACCTTAAACCGCATGGACCGGGTCAAGCTGACCTATTCTGGGTTTCTCTGATGATGTTTGACAACTTGAGATAGGTGGCTGCCCGGTCCATGTGGACTAGGGCACTTTGGGGCACTTATATATATTTTAGTGATAATTTGTTATTTTCAATTTTTAAATATTATACATGTCCTTTAATACCGGTCAATTTGACCAACTCAAACCACATGGACCGGGTCAAGCTGACCTATTCTGGGTTCCTCTGATGATGTTTGACCACTTGAGATAGGTGGCGTCCCGGTCCATGTGGACTAGGGCACTTTGGGGCACTTATATATATTTTAGTGATAATTAGTTATTTTCAATTTTTTTGATATTATACATGTCCTTTAATAAGGGTCAATTTGACCACCTTTAACCACATGGACCGGGTCAAGCTGACCTATTCTGGGTTCCTCTGATAATGTTTGACCACTTGAGATAGGTGGCTGCCCGGTCCATGTGGACTAGGGCACTTTGGGGCACTTATATATATTTTAGTGATAATGAGTTATTTTCAATTTTTTTGATATTATACATGTCCTTTAATAATGGTCAATTTGACCACCTTAAACCACATGGACCGGGTCAAGCTGACATATTCTGGGTTCCTCTGATGATGTTTGACCACTTGAAATAGGTGGCTTCCCGGTCCATGTGGACTAGGGCACTTTGGGGCACTTATATATATTTTAGTGATAATTTGTTATTTTCAATTTTTAAATATTATACATGTCCTTTAATACCGGTCAATTTGACCACCTCAAACCACATGGACCGGGTCAAGCTGACCTATTCTGGGTTCCTCTGATGATGTTTGACAACTTGAGATAGGTGGCTGCCCGGTCCATGTGGACTAGGGCACTTCGGGGCACTTATATATATTTTAGTGATAATTTGTTTGTTTTTTTCATTTTTTTAAATATTATACATGTCCTTTATTAATGGTCAAATTGACCACCTTAAACCACATGGACCGGGTCAAGCTGACCTATTCTGGGTTCCTCTGATGATGTTTGACAACTTGAGATAGGTGGCTGCCCGGTCCATGTGGACTAGGGCACTTTGGGGCACTTATATATATTTTAGTGATAATTTGTTTTTTTTCATTTTTTTTAAATATTATACATGTCCTTTATTAATGGTCAAATTGACCACCTTAAACCACATGGACCGGGTCAAGCTGACCTATTCTGGGTTCCTCTGATGATGTTTGACCACTTGAGATAGGTGGCTGCCAGGTCCATGTGGACTAGGGCACTTTGGGGCACTTATATATATTTAGTGATAATATGTAAATATTTTCCATTTTTTTAGATAATATACACGTCCTTTAATAAGGGTCAAATTGACCACATTAAACCACATGGACCGGGCCAAGCTGACCTATTCTGGGTTCCTCTGATGATGTATGACCACTTGAGATAGGTGGCTGCCCGGTCCATGTGGACTAGGGCACTTTGGGGCACTTAGCTATTTCAGTGATAATTTGTTATTTTCAATTTTTTCAATATTATTCATGTCCTTTAACATTGGTCAATTTGACAACCTTAAACCACATGGACCGGGTCAATTTGACCTATTCTGGATTCCTCTGATGATGTTTGACCACTTGAGATAGGTGGCTGCCCGGTCCATGTGGACTAGGGCACTTGTATATATTTTACTGATAATTGGTTTTTTTTCATTTTTTTAAATATTATACATGTCCTTTAATTATGGTCAAATTGACCACCTTAAACCACATGGACCGGGTCAAGCTGACCTATTCTGGGTTCCTCTGATGATGTTTGACAATTTGAGATAGATGGCTCCCCGGTCCATGTGGACTAGGGCACTTCGGGGCACTTATATATATTTTAGTGATAATTTGTTATTTTTAATTTTTTTGATATTATACATGTCCTTTAATAATGGTCAATTTGATCACCTTAAACCACATGGACCGGGTCAAGCTGACCTATTCTGGGTTCCTCTAATGATGTTTGACTACTTGAGATAGGTGGCTGCCCGGTCCATGTGGACTAGGGCACTTTGGGGCATTTATATATATTTTAGTGATAATTTGTTTTTTTCATTTTTTTTACATATTATACATGTCCTTAATTAATGGTCAAATTGACCACCTTAAACCACATGGACCGGGTCAAGCTGACCTATTCTGGGTTTCTCTAATGATGTTTGACAACTTGAGATAGGTGGCTGCCCGGTCTATGTGGACTAGGGCACTTTGGGGCACTTATATATATTTTACTGATAATTTTATATTTTCAATTTTTTTAAATATTATACATGTCCTTTAATAATGGTCAATTTGACCACCTTAAACCACATGGACCGGGTCAAGCTGACATATTCTGGGTTCCTCTGATGATGTTTGACAACTTGAGATAGGTGGCTGCCCGGTCCATGTGGACTAGGGCACTCTGGGGCATTTATATATATTTTAGTGATAATTTGTTTTTTTCATTTTTTAAAATATTATACATGTCCTTAATTAATGGTCAAATTGACCACCTTAAACCACATGGACCGGGTCAAACTGACGTATTCTGTGTTCCTCTGATGATGTTTGACCACTTGAGATAGGTGGCTGCCCGGTCCATGTGGACTAGGGCACTTTGGGGCACTTATATATATTTTAGTGATAATTTGTTATTTTCTATTTTAAAATATTATACATGTCCTTTAATAATGGTCAAATTGTACACCTTAAACCACATAGACCGGGTCAAGCTGACCTATTCTGGGTTCCTCTGATGATGTTTGACCACTTGAGATAGGTGGCTGCCCGGTCCATGTGGACTAGGGCACTTGTATATATTTTACTGATAATTTGTTTTTTTCATTTTTTTTAAATATTATACATGTCCTTTAATTATGGTCAAATTGACCACCTTAAACCACATGGACCGGGTCAAGCTGACCTATTCTGGGTTCCACTGATGATGTTTGACAACTTGAGATAGGTGGCTGCCCGGTCCATGTGGACTAGGGCACTTTGGGGGCACTTATATATATTTTAGTTAAAATATGTGTTAATATTTTTCATTTTTTAGAATAATATACATGTCCTCTTATAATGGTCAGTTTGACCACCTTCAACCTCATGGACCTATTCTTGGTTCCTCTTACGATGTTTGACGGGGTTTGACCACTTGAGATAACTAGGTGGCTGCCCGTGCCATGTGTACAATTTTAGCGCCTTCATCGGAAGCACCCCCCCCCCCCCCTTGTGGATACGCCAATCAGAAATTATACAGCGTTTATTTCCTTATTATGTCTACGTCTTGAGGTAGAATGCTGGATAAATGACACATAAATCGACACAAAACAGGTAAAAAAGATAACTACTTTGAAATCATGACGATTATTTGAGCAATTGTCGGAGATTATAGTTGATTTTGAGTACGTTATACTTATGTTTAGTAGGGTACTCTTCACGAGCGCGTCACGGGCAGCTAGCGGCGTAGCGTGCCGACACCGGTAGCGCCGAATATCGAATAAGTAAACGAATATCCAATAAGGAAAAAGTAACCAACTTCAGCCCGGTCGTCGACTCGCGCGATCGACTCGCCTGCCTGGCTAACCCTAACCCTAGCTAGCTAGCTAGCTAACCCTAGCTGGCGGGCCTGTCGGTGAAATCGTCGTAAGAGGGGGTTTTTCAAATTGTATACACAAATTCGCCGGGTTCGAGAATTTTCATGCACAAAGATGTATGCCGAAACATGCGTTTTACCATAAACCGAGGACGGTTGTCCGATCAACTAGATATTTTTAGGGCGCTATTTCCTGACCACCAGACAGCCAAATCATGGCTTACCTCTACCGTGGACCGTCCTCGGTTGCGGGTACGTCCACGGTTAGAAGGTCAAAATGTACGTGTGCGTCCGCGGTGGTGAGCAAACACACACGCACACACACACACACGCACACACACACACGCACACACACACACACACACGCGCGCACACACACAAACACACACGCACACACACGTACGCGCAAACTTTGTTTTACTTATCACGTCCTCTACAGGTTTCTCCATTATGACAGGGTTTTTTTTCTATTATGAGATAAAAACAATGCATTACATACTGTTCTGAATATGACAGTTTTCGAACACACACTTCACAAACACACACACACACACGCACATACACACACACACACACACAGTACTTTTTTTAAAATACTATAATTGTATTAGGGTGACAGTTCTTAAAATCAATGTTTAGTACATGTTACACATGTAAAAACTCTAACGTTTCATCTATAGTACCAGGTATATATTTTATTTCTTTATTCAGGACAACAAAAGCTGTTCCGTGCATGGTATTAAATGTTTCTGATAAAGTTTTTTTTTACCACAAACAATGTACAAAGATATAATCGATAACTCTTGAATAAAGGATTTATTTTAACGTTGTCGGGTAGTACTAACACGTATCATCAACTATCATTAGATGGCGCTATTCGGTTAAGCAGGGTAGAGTGATCAAGTCTTGAGCAGCAAATATTTGTTATCAAGGGACCACTTACAAATCATTGCTTCCAATTTTCTCATTGATTACCGATCTTTTCTAGTATTTGATGTATATTTTTTTATTTGATATATGTTTCGTATTTTTATATTATATTCTAGCATGGTTGGTGTTATAATACACTCTAAAAATGAAGGTGCTAAAAAACGAGTGCTGCTTGCGATCGTGCACCTGGAGGAGCTAATTTAGCACTACAAGTGTAAGTAGTGAATAAAAGTCTGCGAGGTGCTAAAAGATCGGTGCTAAAAACTGGTACTGTGAGAACAGCACCACAACGTGCTAAATTCGTAACAATAGAAACTGTATGATACTTTCGTTAGAGTGCATTCGGCTTCCCGTGATGCCAGTTAGCTCAGTCGGTATCGCGTCTGACTTGGACGCGTGGGATCCAAGGTTCGAATCCTACTATCGGATATCTTTATCCTGCTTCTTTTACCACGAAATACATATGAGCTAAATTAAGTTCCGAGTTAACGGAAGCCACCCCTCCCCCCGTATTATCTTTTAGCACTATGGGTTTTATTCATCACACACAATGTGGATTTCTCAGCACCAAAAGTGCAAATTCGGTAACACCTCAAGTGGTGCTAAACTAGCACTTGTACTAGTGCCAAATCAGCACAGGCGGTGCTGTCCCTATGCGAGCACCGAACAGGTGCTGAATGTAGCCCTCCAAGTGCTAAAAACATCACTTCTGTTTTTTTAGTGTATTAGTTCCAAACATGGACTTGTATGTTGTTTCATGTTTCGAACTTGAGTGAACAAGCTTCAACATGTACTGATTATATTTTGAAAGATCGCCATCACACGGCAGTAATTATATAATCATGCTCTATCGCCGTAACTGACTGGAATGTGTAAAATTTTATTTCTTTTTCATATTGTATGCTAAAAAAAAAGGAGACTGTATTTTCAACTTTATACAAGTTTATTGCTTCAAAAGTTGCATTGTACAAATATACGAATATTTCATCGATCACACAATTGAAATAGTTATCACGCATTCACCATCAACTATTAACATTCACATTATAGTCTACGTTATACATTTATTGCACAAAAGAGTTTCAGGTATTATGTCGATCGATGTTTTCAACAACATTTAATGCTAGTTGACGAACATTTACGTTACGAATGAGAATGTAATACAGGCTAAATAATGTATAAATAACTATGATAATATACATACGATAATAGAGTATTGCAAATACTTCAGTCCATGTACAGTATTTCATTAAGTAATTACAAAAAGAATGATATTATCAAAACACTTAAAATGAATATTACCTTCAAAATATAAATACACGTATACATAAACAAAATATACAGTATGCATACAATTTTAGTATGAACTGTAAAATTGAATTGTTTGTCTGTTTTCGTATATTTCGGTTACATAATTATAATTCAACATAAAGTTAAAATTGCCAAATTAAACACATATAAGTAAAAGATAAAGTTTGACATCGATTGCGTATCTTTCCAAGTCATTTTTACATGAAACACAGTGAAGTCCCGTTAGCATCTTAGTAATATGAAATGGGGTTATGCAATAATATAGATGGATGTTGTCATACCTTCAATTTTCTGATAAAATTTCAAACATCTATCATAAAACAATAATTGAGTATTGGATAAACAATCAAATGACATGGCACTGCCTATAGGTATTGGTTAAAATGAGTATTGACTTTCCTTCTTTAGCCTTTGACATTATTAAGCATTATCTCCAAAATGTTCACCAAAATGTTCTCCAAATTTGCAGAATTTTTACAACAGGTAATATACATGTCTGGGAATTACATTGGTTGCATGTGCTGGACCCAAAATGAATGGAGTTATTTTACTCTTGTATAATACAAATATTTTTAAAGAGAAATCATTTTTAAATTTTAATTTACATGTTGAGAAGAACATAAAATTCTGCAATTCATTATCCGCGGCCTGCGTCCAAATGAATATTCAAGTGGGATACATATGATGAAGTATAAATAATGGATGCAAAACACGCATTTCACTAACATAACATAACATAACATAACATAACATATTAACATAAATGGGTACTAATCACATAGCACTTTAAAATAAAGTGTTTACATAGCGCATCACATACACAATTAGATTTTACAATTAAACATAATAAAACATAATTAAACACTATAGTAGTTTCGAGATCAAATAAAATTCCTATCCAGATCCTTTTTTGAGTTCATGTATGTACATTACACTAAATCATACATTTTCATATTCGTGTTCATTACAATGGTAAAATTGTTTTCGCTCCATGCACAGCGTCAACAATAGCTTCATTCTCAAATCTCTCTTCGCTGGTTCCGCGAGTCGTTTATTCCTCATTGCGATAGCACCTGTATCACGTCGGTCGTGGAGTCAGTGAATCACGCAGCCCATTGTCAATTTTTCTCCAAGAAGTCGTCAAGTCGCTAGGACTGGAATCACGCCTTTGGATTCACATAATGAGGGTTTCTTTCTTGAGGATCTGTTGAAGCGTGTCAAAAAAAGTTGTAATTATAATCAAATACGGCAGTCATTAATTACTACACAATTACTCCCTTTGCTAGCCAATAATTAATCGCGAGATTATTGTCTTATATAAAAGAAATTACAATTTAAAGAGCTATATAGTCTGAGAAGTCAAACTTGAAAATACATCTTGGTGGATTAATACTGAATTTTAGAGCTCGACCATTATAAAAGACCGATACGACCGTTTAATTCTATAGACCCTAATTTATTTCGTGTTTGTACATGATGTTCACAGACTGAATATTACATTTATATTGGTTACACACAATCAATCAGATTTTTGATAAAGGGGTGATTTGTCTTATATTTTGAATGAAAAAAGGGTAAACTTATCCATGATACATTTGTCTATTAGTAAGATTTTTCAAACATGCTAGCTTACCGTCACGTGTTGGGATGGCCGCCTCTTCTCGAAGTAGTAATCGATCTTGATATCGTCCAGGCTGTCGGTATCGGTTTTGGTATCGCATTCGTCAAGTAGTATCGTGAGTTGTTGGAAGCGGGCGATCACACAGAAGAAGCTAGCGATCTGGCGGGGAAATCGATACAAGATATTAATCATTATATGATTTTAATATTCTACTTTGAATATAACATACATGTACTATTTCTGATTGTCAATTTCATATGCATTTTACTATTATAAAATCATATGAAATAAAGTATTAAACTATTGCTACATGCAGTATTACAACAACAAAAATCTAGTATCAAAAAGTGGTTGAAAGCGAGCGATCACTAACAATTACTAACAATAATACTGAATACGTATTGTACTTATTGTTATGTTTAATTGTCTTTTCAAACCTTGTTAAATGCATTGTTGTTATATTGCCTATCATACAGTATGTGATTTGAACTTTTTTTTGCTGAAAACAAAACAAAACAAAATTGAAACTTGTAACTTGGAACGTAAGTTAAATGTTGGGAATTTCGGGTAATGAAGGATGAAAAATACTTACGTTGATAGCAGTCAGCGGTACACTGAATAGAAAGTGGGCCAGAACGGTCAGGTTCACATAGTTCGTCTGAAATACAGAAATACATGTATCTAAATAAATTAATACATGATATACAAAAATACATCCAAGACAGCTCATATATAAAGAATAAGGTTGTGTTCAAATATACGTTATCGCCTTATCTGCTAAAAAAATCCAGGCATTTTTTATTGTTAGCTTATACTCAGATATTTGGCTAATATTCAAAATAAGTCAGGAATTGTGACAAATTAACATTAAAAAGTAGAACAATGTTACTGTTGGCTTATACTCAGAATGAATGTGCAATCAGTTTCCGTAAGAATTGAATGTTCACCTAATATACAAATCTATATCATTGGATTATAACAAGTTCACACTCCTCTTCTTATGTTTGCGGTACTGTATTGTACAAGTTTATTTTAGATATACTAGTGTTAGACAGACAAATCCATCTCGTTCTGGATGGGTCCTTTAATCATGTTAATTATGACGTCATACTATCCCCTCCATCACGAAGCGGGTGAGAAAAAAAAATCGTCAAAGAACCCTTGAAACATTGGCTGATTTTTCGAGCTATATACTAGTGTATGCATACAATGACATGTTCTATTATTTTCTAATTATATTTTGGCACTGTATATCAAGTTACAAATCAAATTATTATTCATATTAATGAATGTATTGATTATCTGTGTAGACTTTTCTGTAATAATTTAGTTACTTCATTTTGTTATCATATTATTATAATCATCATCATCATCGTCATCATTATAATTACTATAATCATAATCATTCATTAATCCATGAATAAATTGTTGAATTGTACTCACCTCTATAAAGTTCCAGAGGAGGAAAACCGTGAAGGGCACTTGAAGGACGAATGTGACGAAGATAACGATGAGGTATGGAATCAGACAGTAGCGCAGGCCCTGCAGTATAAACACAAATTTTAAGCGACATAACATTATTTATTTATCTATTTTGTTCTATTGTAAGCAAGCAAGACACAACATTTATTTTAAATAACAAATAAGACAATTGATGGTAAGCGAACAAATAATAATCACAGGCAGAGTTGAGTGGGAAATTATTATACTTTATTTACAATAATAAAGTATCGTATCTTTGTCATTATCATTATTATTATCCTTATCATTGGTATTATTAGTGTACTTAATATCATTATTATTATTATTATTATTATTATTATTGTTATTATTATTATCATTATTATTAATATTATTATTAGTATTAATATTATTATCATTATAATTATCGCTATTATTATTATTATTATTCTTATCATTATTATTAATATTATTATTAGTATTATTATTATTATAATTATTATTATGTAATATATTTGTGTCATAATAATTTTTCATATAATAATGATTGTTGAACTGACCTTTAGCGTACCAACTAGCAGGGTCATCGCCGACCCGATTAGACACACGGTGAGGACGATGGCTGCAATGTAAGACACATAGATGGCATACATATGTGGTGCCCTGTCTCCTTCCATTTCTGTAGAAAATAAAGATGATAAATACAAACATTAAAATATGAGGAGTTGATGAGGAGGAGGAGGGCGGAGGAGGACGAGGAGGAGAAGAACGAACAGAAGGGAGGGGGGGGGGGGGGGGGGGTATTGCCGTCCCGATTAGACACACGATGACGACGATAGCAACCATGTAAGACACATAGATGGCATACAGATGGGGGGCCCTGTCTGCTTCAATCTCTGCAAACAAATATATTGAGATGATAAAATAAACGAACATCCAAACTATGAGAAGGAAGATGAGAATATGGATGGTCATCGCCGAACCGACAAGACACACGGTAAGGACGATGGATGCAATGTAAGACACGTAGATGGTAATAGAGGTGCGGTGCTCTGTCTCCTTTCATCTCTGTAGAAAATAAAGATGATACAATGGTGAATTATATAATACAATACGGGCATTATGTTATTATTACCAGAGTACTAGAAGAAAACAAAATCAAAATTAAAGGAATCTGGAGAGAAGAAGCAAATAATATTAATAATTTAAATCATTATGTTTGTGAACTAAATTTCAAATTCATTTTATTTCCACAACTTGAATGAAACATACAAATAGAAAGCATACATGGTAAAACAATGCATAGCAATACTACAACACGTAAAATACATCAAATATAACAAAAGAGGCAATACAAGAAGTAAATTCACAGTGTGGAGGGAGGAACAAAGGCCATTGACCTATCTAAGGCTCCTCCTAGGAATTAGGTACACCATAAAACAGTAAAAATACATTATAAGTAAAAAGAATAAACACATTGATCACACACACCCAACACACACACACACACACACACACACACGCACACACACATGTGTACGAACTAACATATGGAGAGATGCTTTGAATATACCATATCAAGTATGTTTAACATGGGTAGGCAAGGTAAAGTATATGAGTTGATAATATTTACTTTAAGTTGACAAGTGAACATTGTAATTAGTATAGTTGCCATAACTATCAACAAAAATATAACAGGAGAAATACTGATAAGAATGATACAATGTACAGCATTTAGTAAATTTTCATTCATTTTGTCTGAACTGAATAAAACAGAAACTACAGAAACTACAAATTTCAAAAGTTCCGTTGATATTTGTATTTGTGTATTTAATTATTCTGTATCAATTATATATGATATAACTGATTTAGAATCAGTTATTCCAACGCTACAGAAAAGTATATCTCTCATATGCCTTACAATATGGCTGACTTAATAATTTCAAATTAAAACAAATGCAACGGAGCTTATAGTATACGAATATGCTGATTTACCGCAATTATACGCTTTTCTACTAGATTACGGCTGTTAGTGGAGTTGTTGGATCAATTAAATGTGACACATAACAACATGTTATTGAATAACAAAAAGCGGAACTCGCTTATTAAAATCGGGGTCATTCTACGCGGCGATGTAGCTATATAAGACAGGGGCAACCGCCCCCACCCCCTGTAACTATTCTAGACGTGAAACCAACTTCCAACCTCTTTGATGAGAAAAGGGTTGGAATGATTCTTTGATAATGTCATTTATACGTTCGGAATAGATTTTCCCTTTGTATCATAAAACAAACTTAAAGGGACTAAGTAACATTGTCCAAATCCTCAAAATCTAATTGGAATTCTAGTGGTTCCCTCATACCTTGTTGTATTCGTATTAACAATAAAAACATGGGACAGGTTTTGGTTTGTCAAATTTCCCTTTCGTTAAAAAGATATTTACGATTGAAGTGTTCAGATGTTAAATTATCCACTGGATCGTCAGAACCGTGTACAAAGTGAGTGCAATGAGTTAGTGAATATCACTTTGCATTTTTGCTCATTACTCGGCCATCTAACGTCAATTTAACTTATAATTTTCATATAACACCCAGTGGACATATCAGATAACAACAATATACATTATATCAACCATTTATCACCTTCTGCACATGTCAACAAAGTTAATAGATCCCTTCTAACCCTCCCTTCCCGCACATACAACATTCAATTGACGAACCTTGGAAAAGTGCCTGGATCGGCTGTATCCGGTAAGTCACCCATCCGAACGCGAGGATAGACGTCAGCTGTGTCAAGGTAGAAAGAGAGTGAGAGAAAATGTTTGAGATTAACATTCATCAGACAACATAATTACATACATACGTGTAACGAATGTTTTTTTTTCTTTGGAAAATCAAGAGTGATTTTAAGTGGACCTCTGTCTTGCATTATATTCATCGTTTTGAAACGTGTTTGAGACGTATCTTTCACATGAAAAACATTAGCCTGGAACGCCGATTCTTGACTATAGACAAGGCTGTTTAAATACACTCACGAGGACAGCAAGCGGACAAAAAAGAAAACCCAGATTTAATAAAAAATAAAAAACGACCGGTAGATTACTCATCGAATGACGGTGTTTCATCCTCTATCAATTTGTTGACTTCTAGATTTTGCATACCCATAAAATGTATACAGGACCATGTACATGCAGGACCCCCCAGGTTCCAATAGGCATTGGGTTAACCCTTAGCATAGTATGACAAGCTTTATAGGTAACGATAACGAATATCGTGCGTTGGACGTTTGATTCATATGATTGGCACTGCATGAGTTAAAAAGGGGTTTTTATTCATGATCCCAGATTCGTATCCCCTCAGCAATCAATGTTGGCTTCACTTCTGATTTCCGAAAGAGAGTGTGTGTTTTTATTATACGAGTATTACTCATGAAGTGTACCTACCTAACTTAATTAATCACAAAATGAGGTTTTCCTCAAGAAAATAATTTGTTAAAGATTAAGTAGGAGAGACGGGTGCAGCTGAAAACGGTTATCCCGTTAAACCGGCTGAATTCGGCTCAAGAACAGCTTTACAGGGGGGGGGGGGGAATGGAGTCCCTTATGCTTATGAGGCATTTGATTATGATTATGACGTTTTCTTTAGGAACGTCTGAGCTATCAATAAATATGCCAGTTAGGGGCGGTTATTCCTAACTTTAAAAAAGGCTTGATATTAGAGTCAGGCAAAGTCTGATAGTTATGATGTAATAAGAGGAAATGTGCTGAAATCTATTTTTCTACAGTAGAAACTGAGTAGATTTAGGCACACTAACTATTCTGTTTTATAATTTAATTATCTTATTTCATGAATTAAAATCCAAAAATAGAGGAAACAGGCTACAGAAATAATTTAATAATAATTAGCAAAGTAAAATGGGAATCGCCGGGAATCGAACCCAAGTCCTCCGGATTGATATTTAAATAAGGGTCGACTACGTGCTCAGAGGGTTAACACGCAACGTGCCAATTGCTTGCATTGAAGCTATCACGTGAATGCTAAGTTCATGATTGCAAGCACAATAGAGTACTTGACCATGCCATTGTTTTGTGCGATGGAATTGTATACGTAAGTGCATGGCTCTATTGTTCAGTGCACACATTAATCTTTAGGCGTGGGGCAATTTGCTATTCAATAGAATCCTTTCATTCCCCAAAGCAATTTAGCTACGGCCCTCCAATTAATGTGGCACTGGGAATGTACTCCACTGGCACTTTTGGGGTTAATCAGAAGTTGGGCATTATAGTATCATGCACACTTTATGAACCGCGTGAGTTAGCGCAAAAACGGAAATAGATAATGATCTACCTAAAGGAATACCCAAGATTACCACAGTATGTCATAAATTGTACTGCGTATTCAGTAAATTGCGTTTTTATTGGTGGGAATTAAAAAGGTTGAATGTTATAAATGTTGTGAAAGTGTGCATTGGAAAGTTCCTTGTTGACAGCCAACGGTGCCATTGATTTCCGGCTACCGGATACAGCGGAGGGCATTAACTCCACATTTTGGGGTAATTTGGGTGTCCTCTTTTTCTATGTTTGATTACACAAACAAGTAATATCATGCTTGTCTGTTCAGAAAACAGCCCATCGCTTGTAGAAACGTTTATCTGTTGTAGGGATAGTTGAGTTCTGGTAAAGAGAGTACAGTTTTGGTCAAACTTAATTTTATTAACCAAAACCTGCACCATTACATTACAAACTAATTGTTATAACTCCACCATGCTCGAAAGGAATACAAAATTACAAATGACTAAGTAAAAAGCCTGTTATCATTCAAAAATAGGCCGTTAAAACTCAAGAGGGTGCTCTCTAAACACTCATCGGTTTCAACCATTTTAAATAAAATATTGTGCATGTGATGTTTTGTTGAAATACCGTAGTGACTAGATAGAGAGATAATCAACAACTATTAAAAACCTCTTTGGTAAATTTTTGAAAAGAGGAAGCATTTTTAAAATTTTGTTAACGGCTGGTTCAAAATTATCGAATAATTGTGGGGCCCCACAATTATTACAAATTGTTATGTTTTTGGATATTTCAGCCATTTATGAACCGATTTTGATCAAATAAAGTTTATTTTGTCATTAAAATTGTATGCTCTTTCGAATTTGACGCTCAGTTTTTCATTATCTCACAAAAAATTATTTTGTGTAGCGCCCTCTATACCAAAACTCAACTATCCCTTTAACCTGTTCTTGAGATTACGTATACATTGTGCGGAGAGTAATTCACACGTGCTTCCACTGTACGTTCAAGTAACTTAATTGCTATAGTACACCTTTTTTTGTTCAAGTCAGATTTATTTCTGCATTCATTCACAAAATCTAAATTCAATATAATATGTTTCCATACATTACAATAAGAAACAACGAAATTAGAATAGTTATACAGTCATAATAAATAAATGTGACAATCATTTATCTATATTATCATAATAACATAATAACATATATAAATGCAGTAGAAGCGGGGAGCTTGAGTGAGTGGATGGTAGCCTGGGAGGGGGCAGCTACATGATGCCAAAAAGGCACTAACAAAAGTTGGACGGTCGAGTCATACCGTAAAATAATCAGTTTTAAATCAGGTTCGGGTTCAGATTTATGAAGACAATTTTTTTTTTATTATAACAAAGTAATCAAAATAATAAAATTAATTCATCTTCTACAGAATGAGTAAAAATAAAAAATAAAGTTTAACCCATTTACTACGGGAACCGGGTGGGCTGTATACAAAGTCTAAGTAGATTTCAGAATCTCGAAGTTAACGATGCTAAAATAAATAAGTTTCATTGTCAATGCCCGCAAATGTACAGTATGTGAAGATTTAGTAACAACGTAATTATTGGAAGGGGGCACACCCTATCAATTGTTGTTTTTGTTGTTTAATGATTTTCCTTACGGTTTGATATTGTTCACGTTCAATTATTTTGGGCCACATGCCCACCCCCCCCCCCCCCCCCCCCCAATAGTACACCACTATCATGGTTGTGTATCACGCAGTAATCCGGTCTGACGGACCTATGTACCCGGGACCTTCAGTTAAATGGGTAGTTGGCATGCACTCTCTATAGACGATGGAATTTGACAATATTGAACTAAAACAATGGGTCTGTCTCAAAGCGATACTATTTATTTCGACATTGGGATTCAATGTGGGTTGAAATGAGTCATCGCTGTACAAGTGGGTTTCACACATGGACACAAACATGCCGCCGCGTTTTAAAGGGGTGATTCGAGGGATTTTTTGGCGGATGTTGAATTTAAAGTTACAATACCATTTTTGCGTCATTCGAGGTCAATGACTTAAGAGAACATCAAAACGTACTAAAAGAAAGTCCAGGTGCAAGATACTTGAAAATCGTATTACTGTTTTTGAGTTTTGGAGATGAAGTATCTGATGTATATTTATGTCTTAGGGCCTGTGGCAATACACACGTTTGGGGGAAATTATGAACATGTAATTATTACAAAAGTTCTAAGAGTTTGTATAAGAAGATTATGTAACGCTTCTCCAAACTCCATGAGCTCATTTTCATTTCTTTGTCTTCATTTCGACAAAACATTCGACATTAGACAGAACTTAACATTTCGCCTTGACATTTTCACATAATTTTGAAAGCATAGACAAGTATTGTGATTGATCTCATTATCATTTATATCTTCGTTTATAAGAGTTGTTGCTGTTAACTTCATTTTTATAATACCACTTCATCACAGTTCTTCATTAAAGAAACAAAATACGATAACTCCAGACATATCATCAAGGTATCCATGCATATGTCAATGGGCCAAAAGTGTTAGCTCTGATGCACCTTAATGGTCCGAACGATTGATTAAACCAAGTTTGAGCCACGTTATGAATATATAACTTTTAAAACTTTATGTTGGTTTTTAGAATTACTGAATAGAATATTGTTATATTAAAACTTAAATTAAATCTAAGCAAGAGTTAGTAATTTCTTAGATTCAATTCAAAAGGAAAAGTCACTCTCCCAAGTCGCGCTTGGATTAAAAAGTAAATCCTTTGGACTTCAATGTAAATCCGTTGGACTAAAGAATACTTTTTATAGAAGACTTAAATTTATATATCTCCAAAATGTATTGTCACTAATTCAAATCCGGCTTGGATAAAAACAAATTGTTAGGAGTTAAACATGCAATCCTAGAATTTAAGAGAGTAATTCAAGTTACAACATTTCCAATGTGAAACTTCAAATTAATGTTGAAAGTAATTATCTTACCATGGCGTATACGGCCGATGCTACAGTCCCCCTCTCCACGGTATCAAAGCAACAGCAACTGCTCATTATGATCGCCATCTTGTCTCGGGAAATCCTTCTGTTTCCAACTTCTTCGGATTAATTATGAACTCAAAATGACAGAACGCTCTCCCTCAAACGAACTGTCGATCTATCATCAGCTTCAGAATTCTGCTTCCAACAAAGGCGGCTGAGTTTGGCAGACGATTCTATCAATTCATCGAGCAAGGTTTGTATTCTCTAATTCCTTCAAGTTGGCGGGAATCCAGAAGGGTAGAAATTTACATCGCCCCGAATCCACGATTTCAAGTAATTATCGCAGGAAGCACTGATGAATCGTATTACAAACGATCGTGAATAAATTTTGTTAAATAATCGAGTTTCAGTTTGCATACAGCGGCTAGACATTGGACGAGTGGCGAGGGGCGGATTTGTGGAGCAATATTTTATTTCACAGATCCGTTCTAATTCGCGGACAGCTCAATTCTGTACTTTTGGGTAAGCCTACTTGTGGTAATATAGCTCTTGTAGGTACATTGTTGGATCGTCCGATCATCGCGGATTAGTCAATAACTGTGGGTCTTTTATCCATTGTTGCAAAGCGGAAGGTCTTCTTAACAGCTGATTGGTGACAAACCGTGACGTCATCGGTGGTAGAACTTTGTTGATCAATAAGCAACCTGCATTATTTTCTCCTTACCCAAAAGTTGGGGTTTTCTATTTTATGTTTAACCTGTTTCAACAGGTTTAAATTATTGAAAGTGAAATGAATGATTTGTAAAGATGCTTCAACACCATTGTTGTTCCCCCTTCTATCAGGTCTGGAAAAAACTATTGGTTCAAAAACCTTTCTTCTTAATTTGGGGGATTTTGCGATAGTTATACATGTATGTGTACTAAACATGGGTGTATAAAATTACAATATTACGTTTATATAATACGTGTGGTTTGCGGTTGCACCATGTGAGAGGGAGGATTGGTGAGTCCTGAAGGACTATGGTAGTCCTAGAAAGGACTGTTGGTAGTCCTAGAAAGGACGTTTATATAGTCCTAGAAAGGACGTTTATATATAGTTATTCCTACTACATACTAAATGCTGTCAAACCTGTATTTAGGACCACATTTCTACAGTCAACCTGTCTATAGCAGCCAACATGTCTTTAGTGGCGCCACCGAGAGTAATCCCCTAAAGAGGAAAATAACAATATGGTACCATGTTTCATCCTCAGTCACACCCTGCCGGAAAGAACACACTCATATACATTGTGGACACAGTGTGAACACACTGTGTTTCACAATGCTAATTCGAGCGTTTTCACAGTGTGAGAACCGACTCACACGGTGAAACACTATGACCACACCGTGAACACACTGTGAGGGCACTATCACCACAGTGTGAAATTTCCTGCGTTCACAGTGTGTAAAAAGGTGCGCTCACACTTTGTATCTCAGCAATTTCACAGTGTGTTCATAGTGTGTTCACAGTGTGAAGTGGCTTTCACACTGTGAAAACGCTCGAATTTAACATTGTGGTCCACACTGTGAAACACAGTGTGTTCACACTGTGGATGAGTGTGTTCTTTCCGGCAGGGTATACTCTGGTAAACATGTTGTTATACATGCAAAATAAAATCAAAACAAAACGAGACCACGGGGTTAGTAACCAGCTGATCAGGTTCAAAATTGACAGAAATAAACATTTTATGGAATCCCTCTTCCGGCAACTTTCCATACCGGATGAGACCCCAAGAATCAAAATGGGACCATCGAGGGTTGTTTTGGGTGTTATTTTCATATAACTGTGTCATTGGAACGGGCTTTACCCTTATCATAACCTTAACACATTTCCCAGACGTGTTGCAAGCAAAGCAACAAAAAACAACAAATATATACAGTATATAATAAAGCGAAATAAACTGACACAGTTATGGTGTCATTTAGAACGGGCTAACCCTTATCACAACCCTAAAACGTGACCAAGACAAAACGCAAGCAAAACAAAAAATACGGTGAAAATACTAAACAGATTGTAATGATAATAATATAATATACTACTTGATAGTGAAAAACAGTTCATTTTGGTTCAAATCATCCCATTTTGCATTTTTGGTCAAAATTATTTGGGTTGAGGCCTTGAGCACACTCATCTATAATTTTTGGTAAAAAAGACTCGGGCTTTGAACAAAATCATCAAACTTTAGGCAAATATGTCCTAGATTTCAGTCAGGCAGATAAGCGGTGATGAGTTTTGCTGTTGTGTTTTTTTTAGCTTGCTTGACAGGTATACGACATTATTCCGGTGTCACAGCAAAACTCAGACACCCAATTGGCAAAATACCTCAGCTCCCAGAAAAAGAAATTCGCCCATACAGCACTCCCCTCTCTTCCCGCGTATACTCGTAACCATATACACACCAGCATAATAGTACGGGTTTACTCTAATTTCTAGGGGTGTGTGCTACTTATTAGGGACACACTTTGTATCTATTTTATCTTCACCTTCTTTTTGGGGGGTAATATACTGGGGTCCACGCCCTTATCCCCCCCCCCCTCCCCCCCCTCCCCCCCCCCCCCCCCGCAGACTTGCGTAGCTACGCCTCTGACTCTTACCATCGGCGATGAGTCAGACCAGGAGCGGGTATAACAGGTCCCTGGTTAGATTAGACCTCACGGATCTCCGTCTGCTGGTCCGGTAACAAACTTACAATTTAGCTGCTAATCGCTATTAGATTCTGGCTAAATTACAGGCAATGTTGTACATGCTGTGGTCGAAGACGTCATTTCAATAGTAATGCTCCTTTGACAACATGTACCATATATACATATTAGGAGGAAAGCCTCTTTCAGCATCAAGATAGGATTTGTTTTATTATATATCCCACATTTACCATCAGAGTTCCTATAATAGCGCTAATTTTAACCCTCCGACCGTCATGTCATTAAGGCATTATTTTGTTTTTATCTCACACATTCTTTTTATGGCGGTATTTTATTAATAAATGTATGCATTTTTTATATTAGGGGTGGGGTGTGGGGGGGGGGGGGGGCAAGGAAGCTATAAACTCCTGTATAAATACTCGCCCATTGGCACTGCCCTTGCTGGGACAAAGATAAAGCAATGAAACAACAGCAAAAATAAATAATGAAATAATATACACACATCATAAATAAGACCAACATTATTTTCAAATTCTTTATTTCACCAGGGATCCGTTTCTTAGCCAGTGGCTGTTACCCCTCTTTATCACATTCTGGGTTGCTACATGAATCCCATCTTTATACATTTCATTTGTTTTAACTATTGATTGAAAATGAGCAAAGAAAAATAGGCTTCGCCGGAAAAATCGAACCTGAGACCTCCGGATTGCTTGACAGGCTTAAAGGGACTTAGTAACATTGTCCAAATCCTCAAAATAAAATTTTAATTCTAGCGGTTCCCTCATACCTTGTTGTATTCGTATTAACAATAAAATCATGGGACCGGTTTCGGTTTTTCAAATTTCCCTTTCGTTACAAAGATATGTACGATCGAAGTATTCAGATAAGAAAAACTCCCCCGGAGTTTTGAAACCGTGTACAAAGTGAGTGCAGTGAGTTTATAGTGAATATCACTTTGCATTTTCGCTCATTACTTGGTCATGCAATGTCGATTTGACTTGAAATTTTCACACAATACCCTGTGGACCCTGTGGACAACAATATACATTGCATCAACCCTTCATCACTTTTTGCACATGTCAACAAAGTTACTAGATCCCTTTAACCATCGAGCCACAAAGACCCTTGAATATGGGACGTTCACATGAAACTCTTTTCATTGCTCAAATAGTCAGAGGCTATATAAACCGGGAACTAACCCAAGGATAATTAAATCGACTTATCTAAAGAAAGTGCGCGGGATCACGCGAAGTGATTATCAAACATAAGGGAACTGACTAGAAATATTTTAAATGATTAAATTATGTTCACCCGCACGAAGAGTCATTCATCATTTTAAGTCCGTAAATAAATACACGGATTGAAATAATGGTGAACTAAATATTGATGAATAAATATGATGTTATTAAGCTTTTCCTTTGAGAGGGGCAATATCGTCTCCAGCAATTCATTTTGTCAGAAAATTACATGATTTCGCCGAGAAATGTACACATTTTGCCAAAATATGCCATGTTTTGCCCAAATTTTACAAAAAGATACACGAAAATGTTTCGCCCGAGTTGTAGGTCTTTCCTCTCGAATATTGACATTTTCAAAACATTTGAAAATATAATAATTGAACAAATGGGAGGGGGGGGGGGGGGGGGGCCTATAGCCCTCTAAGCCCCCCCCCCCCCCCCCCCCCCCCCCCCCCACACCCTCCTTCAAATACAGTATATCGGAGATTTGCAGGCTAAAATAAATTCGACACAATTTCAGAGATACTCCAAAATAATGGACAAATAAGTGACAAATCAAATCACTGCTGATGTTATGTGGTGAACAGGGTGGAAATTGTTTCCTTAGTGATATTACAAACATAATACAATCCCACCGCCGTAAACATTTACCAATGCATTGCCCCACGCGTTTATCTATGTGGGCCGTCGTTTTCCGCTTAAAAAGGTAAAATTTCGGTTATTTTTATTGCGTAAGTTTGTGTTTTAAATATTGTTTGTCTATATATAATTATTTACTAATGATTTGTAATAAGCTCTTTCACATGATTGTGCAATAAATGCGCAAAAGTGACAAATAATTTCGTGATTTCCGAAACTGTCAAATGGTTTTAAGGGTTTACACTTTACACTGTGATGAGAGTACAGACCTATTATGAAAATCTTACCGCATAATGACAATTTTGTATGTATTTATTAATTATTAAAATACTGCGGCCATTTGGGACGATTTGAGAGAGTCTTCAGAACCCGAATGTGCCTTTAATTATCTGAGTCAAGTCAGACGTTTGTATATCTAAATCTGACATCACCGAGTAATAAGTATTTAAAGGACGTGCATGGTTTTACTAAACCGGTTGAATCTGGTTTTAAACCAAGTTGCAGGAAGGACGTCTCATTACGAAACGATCATGACCGATTATGATAAATAAAGTTCAATGGCATGGAAATGATATATTATATAGTAATATTACAAAAATCAATGAACTGTTCACATGGTTTTTAGATAGACTCAAATTGAAAGGCTAAATAATCGAATACCGGAAAATGCGTCCATGGCTCTGGTTGCGGGTGTGTCAATGCCAGCACGTTGGAGACTTTTCACTAAAATGGAGGACAAATTTATAACAAGCAACATGCTATCACATTGGCGCGCTTTCTTGGGAACTTTATCCTGAATGAATATCGGTGTAACGTGTTGTTTCGAAGGATAACTTGTTTATGAACAACGATTGGGTTGTCATATCTTACTTTGTTGGTTTTAATGTTGTGGTGGCTGAATTGTTTCAAAGACACAATTTTCGGTAAACATTTCCTTTCCTTGATTAAAGGCGGGAAACAATTAAAACGTTGCCATGGTTGCTGATATTGGGAATGATATTACTACAGGGTCGCAGTGTAATCTGTCTGTTCTATACTTTCAGCTATCAACATCAAAATGGTACATTGCATACATTGAGGTAATTGGAGCCTTACGGTGTACCCTCGCCCCCAATCTCGACAACACCGACATCCTCTGCAGGCCTTCTCAACCCTTCTCCATCTTCAAGCCCCCCCCCCCCCCCCCCCCCCCCCACCCCCACCCCCACACACATTTTTTTTGGGGGGGAGGGTCCCCATTGTCACTGAAATGACACTAAACCACCTCAGGTAACTCTCTCAATGCCGTGCGATCAGAAGACCGCCGAATGAAGGGGAAACTTTCCATGGGAGGGGAGGTGTGGAGGGAGGGGGGGGGGGGGGGGGGGGGGGTAGTAGCAGTCTGTCCCCCAAATCATAATATCGTTATGGTTTTCTTAATTTATTTGTCAATGTCCTATATAGACATGATAGTGGGGTTGAAGACGATAAGGGTGCATAGTAGGCCTTCTGACCAACAAGCTATAGCAATTTACTAACTACCAATATAATACATCAGTAAAGCTATAATATTTATTATAATTATGTACATTGTTTCTATGCATGTGTCACACAGTTTTCTAAAATAATACACGTGACATGGAAACAAAATGTAATGAAAAGAATAGTAATGGGCTTGCTTACCCTGTGATTTTCGTCGATAAAAGTCCTACTATACGGTATACCGTGGCCTGATTAAAAGAGGAAGCTTACAATGACAGTGAGCCCGTCATTCTCTCCGTTTTATTGTCCATAACAGGCTTCTTTTTTTTTACTGATTAAGGTATAGGGTAAATTCACACGGACTTGACAACCCGTTCTATAAATGACAATTGGTTTGATTTATACTGTATTTTGTCTATCGATGGGGGCAAAGTGGGGAAATAGGGGTAACAGTGACGAGGCAAGGGGGAGGGGGTGGGGGAATTAGAACCATATTGACCCCACGCATAGAAGAACATGAATATATAATACTGATTGCAACATCATTATTCGTTACACATGCTGCCCCTTCAACGCAATCATGCTCCCACATGCTCTCCTATTACGCAGTTACTCACAATAATACTATATAACTCATTCAACCCGAACAATGGGTAAAGAATGAACACCACTACAACTAAAACAACAACACAAACAACAACAACAACAACAACAACAACATCAACACGAGCATCAATCCATGGGGAACATTGGGTAATTTCAAGTATGGTGTTTAAGGCCGGTGTTAGTGTTTATTACACACAAACACCAGTTTGATAAACACTAACACCAGCCCTAAACACCATACTTGAAATCACACTGACATGCCAAAACAACACCATCTGACCATTGAGAAAAGAAAGTCTTATGATTTGACCCTGGCTATCCAACTATGATCTAAATGGTAAATTACTTTAAATAGAAAAATGTTACTTTGCTGCTTTCGTTTCGTCATTGGACCATTTCCGATGTCCGTCCAAGGTGCACGGACAATCTTAATTATCTTGGTTTGACATGTGGTCAATTGTTTAGTAATTTAGACCACGTACCGACGCTAGTAGCTTGTCCACATATTAAGGATTAATGTGCGCTGAAGTACACCGACCTATCTATTAAACGGACTTCAATCATAATCATTTAATTTGACACTCTCTGTGCTATTGAGTGTCGATTCGCACGTTTGCGGGCGTGCCAAACGAGCCGATTGTCACAGATGTTGCATTGGTAAACGGTAGACTAATACTCACATTACTGTTCAACCCCAGCCAACCACTATTCAAAGGTAACAGTCCGTTATTCCGAAGGTTCGTTATTCCCGAAGGTTCAGTTATTCCGAAGGTTCGTTATTCCGAAGGTTCGTTATTCCGAAGGTTCGTTATTCCGAAGGTTCGTTATTCCGAAGGTTCGTTGATCCGAAAATAAAATAGGGTTCGTTAATCCGAAAATTAAATCGGGTTTGTTATAATACTATAATTTGTGTTTTGTTTATTTAGTTTACAGCCTGCATTAAGCATACCCTCCCCCTTTCCCTCCCTTGGTCAGACCAATCAAACATTTAAGTTTATTTTATCTCTTTATATGAAATTATAGCATTATAACAAACCCAAATTCATTTTCGGGATTAACGAAACCCGATTTCATTTTAGGAATAGCGAACCTTCGGAATAAACGAACCTTCGGAATAACGGACCTTCGGAATAACGAACCTTCGGAATAACGAACCCGATTTCATTTTAGGAATAGCGAACCTTCGGAATAACGAACCTTCGGAATAACGAACCTTCGGAATAACGAACCTTCGGAATAATGCAACAAATGTTCGGATTAACGAACCCTATTTCATTTTCGGATTAACGAACACTCAGGTATAGGAAATTTGCGTGTTCGGAATAACGAACCTTCGGAATAACGAACCTTCGGAATAACAAACCTTCGGAATAACGAACCTTCGGAATAACTAACCGGCACCCTATTTCAAATGGGTCACACATATACAGTGACAGTTACAGGGATCTAGGAACATTGTCAAGATCCACAAAACGTACTTCTAACTCTTAGTGGTATCTCTCATACCCTGTTGTATTATTTCCGAATTTCACCTTCGTTAGAAAGGTATTTACGATTCAAGTGTTTGGATTTGTAATTATCCATTGGATATGTGTACAAAAGTCAGTGCAATGAGTTAGTGAATATCACTTTGCATATTCGCCTCATTACTTTGGTCATAGCCTATATGTGACATTCATAAGTACCACGGGATCACTCAGTGGACATAACAGATATACACATTTTATCAATCATTTGCCAGTTTTTGCACATGTCAACAAAGCTATTACTAAGATTCCTTTGATTTACACAGTTCAATTCTGAAGAATTCAATAAAACAAAATTAGAACTCTTTTTTTGCCAATATCAAAGCAACCGCGTGATCGTGGCACAAGGAATGAGTTAAGCCCGGCGCAGACAAAGCCGACTCGACCCGATCCGACTGGTTTTCAGTCGGTTCAGCTCAGTATACGTTGCCTCAGGACTCCTATTTTGCCGGTCAAGAGCGGCCTGTCGGAGATCATTCGAGGCCGATTCAATATGTTGAATCGGCTCCGAATGCGCGAAACCGACTCTAGCCTGAATGAAAACCAGTCGGATCGAGTCGGCTCTGTGTGCGCTGGGCTTTAGACCCCTGATGAAGCGATGGCTACGAACGAACATTTGGAAACGATGTTTTCACTACGAGGATAAGCGCTTTAGCGTTGCCTGGCCTGACTCAGATCATCTGGTTAACATAATTATTTCGATTTTTCTTTATTTTCCTTTGCTTTATTAGTACTGCAGTTCAATTGGAGGGCATGTGCCCCTATGCCCCCACATACGTATACGTCACTGCGACGAGTTATGACGTAAAAACACCGTACCAAGAGAATATTATAAAAACATGTGCAGGATATGATTCACATTATATGGTCATAATGATTACATATTAATATTCTGAGTTGTTGAAGGGATAAAAGTTCTGGTTTAGAGAGAGCTTCAAACCCAAATTTTGCGAGGCAGAGGAATTAACAGTTATAAAGGGGTGCGCTTCGTTATTCCGAAGGTTCGTTATTCCGAAGGTTCGTTATTCCGAACACGCAAATTTCGTATACCTGAGGGTTCGTTAATCCTAAAATGAAATAGGGTTCGTTAATCCGAACATTTGTTGCATTATTCCGAAGGTTCGTTATTCCGAAGGTTCGTTCTTCCGAAGGTTCGTTATTCCGAGGGTTCGCTATTCCTAAAATGAAATCTGGTTCGTTATTCCGAGGTTCGTTAGTCCGAAAATAAAATCGGGTTCGTTATTCCGAAGGTTCGTTATTCCGAAGGTTCGTTATTCCGAAGGTTCGTTATTCCGAGGGTTCGCTATTCCTAAAATGAAATCTGGTTCGTTATTCCGAGGTTCGTTAGTCCGAAAATAAAATCGGGTTCGTTATTCCGAAGGTTCGTTATTCCGAAGGTCCGTTATTCCGAGGGTTCGCTATTCCTAAAATGAAATCGGGTTCGTTAATCCGAAAATGAATTTGGGTTTGTTATAATGCTATAATTTCATATAAAGAGATAAAATAAACTTAAATGTTTTATTGGTCTGGCCAAGTGAGGGAAAGGGGGAGGGGTATGCTTAATGCAGGCTGTAAACTAAATAAACAAAACACAAATTATAGTATTATAACAAACCCGATTTAATTTTCGGATTAACGAACCCTATTTTATTTTCGGACTAATGAACCTTCGGAATAACGAACCCTCGGAATAACGAACCTTCGGAATAACGAACCCGATTTCGTTTTAGGAATAGCGAACCTTCGGAATAACGAACCCTCGGAATAACGAACCTTCGGAATAACGAACCTTCGGAATAACGAACCTTCGGAATAACGAACCTTCGGAATAACTGAACCTTCGGAATAACGAACCTTCGGAATAACGGACTGTAACCGTTATAAAGTATGACCTGCAAAAGCAAATTATTTTCAAATCAAAAAGCACTTTTGCTCAAGCGCAGGGAGGAAAGTTTGCCGAACGATTTCCACAAGGCGTGCACATGCTTATGACCCAGTCACACATTCTCGTAAAGCATTCCCGTAAGGGCCACGTAAAGCAAATTAAGAAGCGATACTTTTACGACCCCGTAGTATGCAGGCCTCGTAAAGGTACGTTTTAGCCACGTCATACATTCGGCAACTGTACCATAACAAAGCAACGTCAATCAACGGTTACAGTCCGTTATTCCGAAGGTTCGTTATTCCGAAGGTTCAGTTATTCCGAAGGTTCGTTATTCCGAAGGTTCGTTATTCCGA